>OY978221.1:1806039-1993539 GCA_963854785.1 Vaccinium vitis-idaea
GTCAGTCCCCATGGGCCGTTCCACTTTTTTTTTCTTTTTTTTTTACTTTTAATTTTAAAACCTCAAATCCTATGAAAGTGCCTAAATTCTAGGGTGCCCTATGAAAGTGCCTAAAATCCTAGGGTACCATATGAAAGTGCCTAAACCACTGAAAACCCTATAATAGGAAAGTGCACCCTAAACCTAAACCCTAGGGTACCCTATGAAAGTGCCTAAACCTAAACCCTAGGGTACCCTATGAAAGTGTCTAAAATCCTAGGGTACTCTATGAAAGTGCCTAAACCACTAAAAACCCTATAATAGGAATGTGCACCCTAAGTGCCTAAGCCCCAAAAAAGAGTGATTGACCTTAATGGAATTAGTGGTAATTAAAAAGAATGATTGGAGTTAGTGGTAATAAATATTTGTTTTTTGTACCAGCCCGTAATAAATCCTTTTTTTTTTTTGGGCTAGAAAAAGAAAAGGATAGGATCGGAGGTGCCTCATGAACCCTTAGAGCATCTCCAGCCTTGACCCAAATTTTTCCCATATTTGGTTACAAATTGTAAATGCTCAATTCGGGTTTGCCCTACTCCATTGCCAAAAAGAATTTTTACCCAAATATATTATTTTTTTGAGTATTTGCGAGAGAGACAGAGAGAGAAGGAACAACACCACAGCTACCCCCATCGCCGCCTTCTACTACACCAAAACAACATCTCTGCCTTCTTCGTCTGCATCTTTGCCTTCTTCATTTACACTTGTATGCGTTACTCCGGCGATGCTCAACACTACTCTGGCGATGCTCAGTAAAACTCTGGCGAGCTCAGTTAATCCAGCGACGTCGAGAGCTCCGGCAACTTCCTAAAACAGGTTTGGTCTCATCTATCTATCTATCTATTTATCTCTCTCTCTCTCTCTCTCTCTCTCTCTCTCTCTCTCTCTCTCTCTTAAATGAGCCGGTGGAAAAAGTGGGTCTGGCTTTGGTTGTCCCCAACTTGGGGCAAGAAACGGGTAAAACCCAAATTAGGGAGGGATTTAGGTCACCCATTGGAGATGAATTTTTTAGGGTTTTAACCAAATTTTGAATTTGTGCCTTTAAATGGGTCAAGGCTAGAGATGCTCTAATTAGACGTGACCAAACTAAAAAGGAGCTCATGTCCAGTGGGAGCCCAAGGAGTGGGGTGAACCAAATAACCAATGACGAAAAATTAATACTTCCTCTGTCTCATAATTTTGGTCCATTTTTATTTTTTTGGATGTTCCAAAATCTGTCCCTTTTTTGATGTCCCTAATTGAGTCATTCCCTTTTTTGCCCTTCATCTCCACATTCAAATTCAAACACAAAAATGGAGGGAAAATGTATCGAGTCTAAAAAAAGTAATCCTTGCAACTCAAAGGGAGGGTAAATTTGGAAGTTTTTATATTTTGAAGAGTAGATGATTGTGTCTGATAAGCCCCTACTATTGTAGATATCCGGGCTTATCTCGCGCATTTGTTCCACACACACACGCGATTTCGTGCTTTATTTGGTTGATATGCTCGTAGTTGTGGTTTTGTTAAGTTACAGGTTAAACACGCGAAATGAGCGCGTTTTGTGCGCATTGAGATCCAAGCAGCGTTACCAAGGGCCACGTGCCCCATGGCACACCAACACCGGGCCTCGAGAGCCAAGAAACGATGATTTGGCTAAGGCCCGGCAAGCCGAAACGTCCCAAGTAGCCGGGGGCTTGAAGCCGCGCTTCACGCTCACACAAAACTCCCGGTGGAGTCCGGGAGTGAACAAGCACTCAAGTGACCAAGGAACACCTCCCCCGAGAGTCGCACAACTCATTTAAGTCCATTGGAGGAAGTCCGGAAGCGCGCAATTCAACGGGAAGGATCAAAGAAGTCAAAATAATTCCGGACCTATCCGGAATTATTCCGGACCGATCCAGAATTGCCCAAAAATTTCCAGACGATTCCGGACCTATCCGGAATTATTCCGGACCGATCCAGAATTGCCCAAAAATTTCCAGACAATTCCGGACCGATCCGGAATAATTCTGGACCGGTCCAGAAATGCTCCGAGGCAACTTTTGAGCACTTTTTGTACTTTCTACTTATGGAATGTTTCTATTAAAAGCATTATTAGGATATTTTGAGAGAGATGGAAGGTGTTTGTATATATTTCCCTCTCCCTCTCTCTCCCAATCTTCTTCCTCCATTAGTTTTGTTCTTAGTTTAGTTCCACCTTCTCTCTAGTTTTTAGGGTAGTTTCTCTTTGATCCAAGGTTTTCATCTTCATTAATGTTGTAAGTGTACTCTTAATCTTTACAAATCTACTGTTTATTTGTATTTTCTTCATGTTTCGTATTTTCATGTTGTTCTTGCTATTTCCATTGAAAACTCTAATTTCTAAGTGTTGTTTGTGATTTTCTCTAGTGTTAATGTTGTAGGCCAACTTAGGTTCTTCACTTAAAATTAGTTTTTAAGTTTATTAATCATGTTTTGCGTCTCCTTCAACGTTCTAATCTTATTTCTTGCTATGGTTTGCGAGTAGTTTAAGTAGGCTTAGTCATGGGGTGATTAGCACTCCATGACTTGGGATTAATCCATCCATCTCATGTTAAGGCATACATTGCTTGTCTATCAAATATTTGGGGTTGCACTTTTATGTACCAAAGAGTGGGTTTGTTAATCTCTTTGATCACACGTAGCCAAGAGCTTGACTACTTGGCACGTGTGATGCTTTGGGCGATGTCAACCCATCCGTTTGCAAAATGTACCGAAAACCCCTAATCTTTGGTAAACACATTTTCTTGTAAATGGTTTTAAAATCTAAATCTTCCGTTCGGGGGCATTTAACGATGCCCCGAGCCGGTTATCAAGAGGGGATGGATTAGCCCAAGTCATGGTCGTTAAATACCCCTAGACTTTGCCTTAGTTTAATTTGTCGTTTTAATATTCCGAGTCGTTCTCGAAGTTAAGAGAATTCCACCCACAAATCACCAAAGCCAAGTTTGCCGCTTTAAGGCTAAAAACTTCATTCGCAAGTCAACTCTCACGCCGGGTGCGTTCGGTCCCTGTGGATTCGACCCGGTCTTACCGGTTATTATGCTACTGCCGACCTAGCCCTACGCTTGGGGCGACACTCTCTACGACACAATCCAAGGTCGCAAGCAGTGTCTCCTTAAACTGTTGAATTTCCAAAAAAAAACTAAAATTTTGGGACGGAGGACATTTCCAAAAAGATTATTTCCCCATCTCTCATCTCTCTAATCATTAATCATATTTCTCTCTCTACTCATACCTCTTTATCCAATTATTATTCTCATTTTTCTCTTTATCTCTCTCCAATTATTACACATCTCTCTAATTATTACTTTTTCCAAAAACTCATCCAAACACTATCTCAAAAATATTTCTCCAAATATTCTTCTCAAAACTCATAACCAAACACAGTGAGTAAGATTCTCCCCAAATTTTCATAATAGTCCGTCGACTTTGTTAAGAAATTATTGATTTCATAAAATTATATGCATTTCAAAAATCAAGAAAATTTTAACAACCCACATGAATACACAACGAAATTAAAAAGACAACCTATAAAATTCTTCACAATTAAAATCTACATTTTGTTGATAAACAAAATAAGAAAATAAAATTCCCGACTTATTCCTGAAACTAGCTAGTTCGGTAGATCAGATGACTCAAACGAGTTTGACCACAATATATGATCATACCTTAACAATTCATTAGTAATTTGTAGGAAAGGTCAGCGCGTCGGGTGACGTGGCAGTTGACCAACCTATGAATGGATAGCCACGTGGCTCGAGCAAAGTTGTAAGGGACACATCAGACGTCGGTTAAGTTTAAAGACGTGCGAATAAGACACCGCGAAGAACGGCCATCGCGGTATTACAATATCCAGATTACTATTACTTTCAAGAAAAGGGATGCCCTTAGCAAGGGAAACATCACCTTAAGAAAAAGTTCACCCCTCGCGAGACTCTCAGCAAAGATGGTCGACGCGACGGGGAATAAATGGACGCTCACGCGAACACGCGAAATAGACTCGCGACGGCACCTGACCAAAAGGCAGGGGAAGGGAAGTCGATACGAGCTCGAGTTAGGTCTTGGCGCGATCCAAAGGGCTCGCGACCATGACTAAGCACAGCGGGAATAGGGGATATACAAGTGGCTTGGTGGCTTTGTAAGGATTAAGGGTCGCGACGAAGGAAAATGATGTACTGGAATGGCCTGATGGAATATTCCTAACGGCCAGTGACATCACCCACGTCGCCTAGATATGCGGGAAGAGCACGTGTCATCATGTTATTGGGGAAAATGTCTGCGGCCCAATGATTGGGTGCAGATCCCTATAAATATGGGACATTCATTCACAAATTCCAGGAGAGATTTTCAGATTTGTCCTTAGAACACGGAAATTCTAGAGAGAGAAAGTGCCTCTGAGCTCTGGAAACAAGAGCATTGCTCTTGCTAGCGCTCGCGAGCCCACACTCCATCTAGAACTGTGATCTCGAGGACGATGATGATGATCTTAAGGGGAATGGATTGAATTCTGCTGCCTTCTCTTCTTGCATACCTGGCTTAATCCTTCGCCCCTGTACACATCCTCTCATTTCTGTCCAGTCATTAGCTATTGTTTGCCTCTCCGGATTGATTTTATTATTTAACGAAGAACCCATCCTACATAATTTAATAAGGGTCTTGTCAACGGGTGCACCATTGCACCCGTTAAGGGCACAAAAAAGTACACACGTTGGGTCCCACTTGTACTTTGATGTATATTTTTAAAGTACACTTGTACGTTAAAGTACATTTTAAAGTATAAGTGAGACCCACAAATGTACTTTTTTGTACCCTTGACGGGTGCAATGTTGCACTCGTTAGAATTTCCCATTTAATAAATGTGTTTTAACGTTCTTTCCCTTTGTACGTATTGCTCAATATTAGGTGAAATGGAGCAGGACTTTTCTTTTTGTGGGTAGGCTAGATGGAGTGGGGTTGAAGAAACTGAGTTCTGTTTAGTGAGTTTGTTCACCTAATCTGCTGTGTTCTTTTAATTCTAATGCTTTCCAATTAAATTATGAAAAGGGCTACAAAGTACAAACTTGTCTAAAATGGGATTTAATTTGTTGAACGTTTTCTATTATGGTCAGAGTGTAGTGGCCTAAACCTTGCAAAGTAGTTGGTCAGATTGAAATCCCTGCTGCCCTCTAATGCTAATCATTTGGTGGATTTTTTTCATTAATTTCATGATTACTTATTACGTAACCGGAAAAGATATAAATCCAGAAAAAGGATACGAGAAAAACATATACAATAATTAACGGGCTGTCCAGTTTCAAACTGATCATGTAGTGAAGATCACTTCAAGAATATATAATATTTAACGGGTTGTCCAATTTCAAACTGATCATGTAGCGAAGATCACCTCAAGAATGAATTTGAGCCGCACATTGATTTTTTCTTGCAAAATTCTCTGTGTTTTATTATGTACATAATATTAATCAATTTTTCACCCACCAAAAAAAATTATCATTAAAAAATTTTAAAATCCCTTACTTTATGAGCAAGCTATAGGGTAAATAAGATTTGGATGACCGAAGAAGTGGAGTGGTTTTTGGTGCATGACTGCATCATCATGCAATAAGAACAACTTCCCCCAAAACTGGCCCATGGTCTCTGCATGCTCATGGTCAAAATTAGTTTAACATTCTTACAACATGACATTGAATCTACGTAAACAAATTTTGACTAGGGTTATAGAAAAATACAAGCATGACTAATGTTTGGTTGGTTTTTCGCAATATGTTTTCAATCAGATTTCGAGACGGAGGGAGTATAATTCTTTGCGCAACCCAAAATAAGATTCACCATGATCTTCTTGAATTGAGCTAGCTATTCATTGATATAGACCTTTGTTGTGTTTGTCATTCGTACAACAAATTAAGGATATTGGAATTGGTATTTGTCCAAACAGAGCATTTTTATCACAAAAGAAATAGCCAAACCCTACACATCTTGCTCAAATTGTTAGTGGATAAAATTGTGATGTGTACGATATCTTATTGTATAAGGAATCACAGGAGAGATATTGTAACATGTGAGAGGATTTTGAGATATGTGGTCCAATATTTACCATAAACTAGCATGGTAGAATTAGGGTCGCTAAACAAAAAAAAAATTCATATATTCGAGTTTGAACTCGTGTTCGGTCGTTAAAAACTCGGTTTGTGATATGACCAAATTAAGCTAAAACATTTTAAAAGCTTGTTAAAGTGTCAAACCAAACTTAAACAAATTACTACTAGGCTCATTTGGCTTACGACTAAAAAATTAAAGCTATTCGATATGGGCTCATGCTCGATCGCCTATTAAAGTCTTGTCCCGTACAAAAGTGAACCTTGAACAAGTAGTATTTTTTAAACTTGTTAAGTTTTCAATCCAATCCAAGCTCCGTTATTTTATGATTGGGAAAGTGTTTGGTACCAGAAAACTTTCCCATAAACTCACCCAAAAAATACATCCAACGGGTGAAATTCACTTGGCAAGTGAATTTCACCCGTTGGGTGCATTTTCTGGGTGAGTTGATGGGAAAGTTTTCTAGTACTGTACCAGACCTCTTTATGATTTTGGAAAAAGCTACAATACACACCCCTTATTTGGATGTGTATCATACACACCCCTATAAAAATTACGAATTTTTTGTAAAAGTTATGATTTTTTTTATTATAAAAGTCACGAGACACACCAAAATGTTACGAATCATATTGCCGAAAAGTTACGAAAAACTAAAAAATGTTACGATTGCCGATGAGGTAGCACAATCTAAACCATACAATACGTGCATATCGTACAAAACTTTAATACGTGTGTATTGTAGTAATTTCCTATGATTTTATCTACCGTTGCAATTATAACCAAAAAAAGATGGAGGACACTTTTCAGACATGTAGGAGTATAAATACCAATCTTCTCAATCCAAATTGAAAACTAATCTCTGAACCAAAACATTTAAAAAACCACTGTTCTTAACAATCTTACGATTTGAAAACAATGGAGGGGTCTGAGAGCATCGACGAAGCCCATCGGCCTCTACCTTATCTCTACTTCGCTTTCACATCGATCTGGTTCGTCTCAACCTGTTTTTGGACCATCAACACCTACAAAAACCGCCATTTTCAGGTCTGATTAAAGCTCTTATTAAAACCCAATTACGCATTTCATTTGCTTATTAGGTTTGATTAAGTATTCGCTTCTGCTTTGTTTTCGTTCTGTTTGAATAAAATTTTGCATGTTTTTTTTGTCGTTCTAATTGCCGAGTAAATGTTAGTGGAGTGTAGAAATTACAGACTTTGAATCAGCTTGTTTATTTGGAAAACGTGATGTAAAACTTCAGAAGTTGGAATTTTGTTCTTTGAAATGGGTTTCCCATGAATGGGTGTTTTAGCTATGGACAATACGTGGACAAAGTTTTTATTAGGCTCGGTTAGGTGGTGGTTTTCATAGTTGATTTTCAAAAGCACTTGTAGTTTTTATATCTGTTCGTGTTCAACAGAAATAATCTCTGAGATTTTTTTGTTTTTTGTTTGAGGATTAGTGTGTGAGAGTCTGATAACAATCTTTTGTTCTTTGAGATGGGTCATTTTTCATGAAATTACGAGAATTCAATTTTTGAAATCTGTCAACTGAACAAGTTTTATGGAAACGAGAAGGAAAAAAAATTGTAGGGATGACATGGATTTGAAACATGAAGAGCTGGAATTGATTCAATTTTTATTGTTCCATACGTGGTGATGGATAAAATATTGTTCAAATTGATGAAAAGGATAAATTAAGATGGCCGAGAAAACATTGAAGACTTAATCTTTTGGCTGGTCTGGTTGACTAAAAAATGATTGAAGAGAAGTGAGTTCAATCTCTGTTCCATTAATTTTTCATGGGTAAAGTAATTAGTTCAAGTTGATGAAAAAGTGAGAAAGAATCGTGTAATTGTCATTTCCCGGGGAGTTAAAGAACATCATGTTCTTTTGTTTCTCCATCTTAGACAGAGGTATTTCTGGGATGGTCTTGCCTAATTTTCTTTGAGTTCAATGCTTTCCATTCGTTGTATTTTTTAGGAACTCTTGCTTTGAAGTTATTGTTTGTGGTCAATATTTATGTTACTCTAGTTCTTTAAAATAAAAAAATTCACGATACACTTCACTCCAACTGTTGGCTTGGAAAGGCTGCATTGCCCCAAGAGGGGAGTTTCAGAACTTAATTGTTTGTGTCTTACTTGTCATGGAAAAAGCGAAACTAATATGTATGCCTTCTTTTTCCAAGTACTTCTTCTTTTCCTTTTTCTGGCTCCTCCCTTCATCTTTCAATTTTATAAATCATGTCGTTTATTCTTCCTGTGTTTTTCATTACCTTTCCATGTACTTATTAGTATGTTGTTATAATTTGTCGTCTTCGGTTTGCTATTTTTATGGACTAGAGCAGGCAAATAAACTGCAGTGGACGCTTGCATCTGTTCCACTAATTAAAGCTTTGCAACTCACGCTTTCTTTCCTCTTCTGGTAAGTCCTTGTTGTGTTAATAGAGAATAAATGTACATTATTTGTGTTATGAAAAGCAAGTTGTAGATAACTTTTTGCATTTTTGAGCTCCAGTACTATTTTTGCTACTGGTGCTAGGCATCCTTTTGTAACTAGCAGAGAATTGCAGATTTGTACGCTAGGGAACTTGATTGTTAGTTCATTTTTTTTATGACATATATGGTGGTGTGACCCTTCAGCACCATCTAACGAAGTCTTATGTCACATCATCTAGGTATACGAATCCATTCGTACGTATAGCATAGTAAGAAAAAAGTTCAAAAAACTTGTTATGCTTATGACGAGAGATTTGTACAGAAAATTATGTAACTTGATAGGTGTAGTATTCCAATTGCCCAAATAGAATGGATGCAAAGCATTAAACGTTATAAAAGTATTGTCGATTCCAATTTATCTTAGTTGTTATTTCTTCTGACATTTCGTAGCAATGTTGCAGGTATTCATGCTTTAATCTTCACACATGCTCTCTGTGGATGTCATTTGGGGCCTATATAACTGGAGTGCTCTTTCAGACAGCTTCTTTTGTATCATTTTTGCTCATATCCCATGGTTACTGCATTATGTGTGAGCGCCTTTCAGTATCTGAACGTCGTACGACAGCGGCACTTGGGTGCGCCTTCTACTTGACTCTTGTTGGTTACAGAGCATCTGTACCTTACTTCTCAGTGAGTCTTTAGTGTCTTGGAAAACTGTGATAGTTAAATTGGTGGAACAGTCAGATTATGGTTATTTGACTCGTTCTTCTGTCAGAAATACTAACACCTTCAATTTCTTGGCCAGATCCTCCTGCTCCTTAATTATTCGGCTTCGTTTTATCTGATATTTCACCATATCTATCAGAATCTATTGGTTCTTCGGGAACAACTAACTTTTGTAGAGCATGAAGATGTCCATTTGATGCATGATGCAGTTTATGCAAAATATGTTATGTTCAAGTATGCTCTCTCTCTCTCTCTCTCTCTCTCACACACACACACACACACACACACATTTTCTGCATTACGTGTATGCATTTTTTTGTATTTTTTTGGAGTTCCATGTTATGGTCTAAGACTCTAGTACAATATATGAGTTAGACTTAACAGAGACACTTAGTGGCCTTTTTTCACTTTTGGTGTATTCCTTGTTTTTTCATGGTCCAGGAAGTTTCAAGCTGCGATGCAGATCATAGCAGTGGCAGAAACTGTGGTATGATGGATACTTTTTAACTTTATTATAGAAGGCCAAATTTGCAAAACTTGATATACTGACATTTGAACTTTCTGATTTTCAGGTATACATTGACATGAGTGGCTCATTAGAGACCTATTGGCTCCGACTGTTAGTTCGTGAATTGGCACAATTATGCATCTTTCTATACATTGGGTACGTAAGAATTCCGTCTTTTTCTGGATTTAACCACCACAATAACAACACTTCTCAACTATTCCTAAACTTCCTAGCCATTGGTGTAGAGAATTTACACGCTGCATAATGTTGCCTTCAAGTCCATTCTGGGGTTAATTATTTGCTCTCTCTTTCACAGATGGATTTTCAGGTCACAAGACTTGGCGCCACGTTTCTCTGTTATGCCCACACTAAAGTCGAAAGGGCAAGCAACATTGCCTCCAATCTACAGTGTTGTAAGTTCTGATGTGCATGGATTTGAATGTTACGAAATATCTACTCGAAAATGTTTATTTGTCAAATATTTTCACCATGTATACTTCGATCCAACAAAAGCTTGTCTTCCATTTTCCCTCAGTCCAGCAGTGTTGGTTTATTTGTTGAGCATCTATTCTATATATAAAGTGAGATCCACTACTGCCCCAATGGAAAACTATTTTTACAACTACCTTAAATATAACATGATTCAATTGTTAGGGCAAAGTGGTAAAATTACTAACACAGAACTACCCACACCCCACGCCTATTCAACTGCACACGCACACATGTGTGTGCTCAACTGCCATCAAACCATAAAGTGTGTTTAGTGTTTACTTTCTGCATGCATCCCCACCTAAATTTTACGGAGAATAGGAGGATAACTTTATAACATCAAAATGGCTAAGGTTTGAATGGATAAAGTATGTTGATTAGACAGTTGGTCCTTGTTATTTGAGCATTTCCAAATGACGATTGCTATTTTCAGTGAATATAACACGTCTGGTGGACAAATCACCTTGCACGAGAAGTTTCAAAAGTTTTCAAAACTGCCAGGAAAATGGTGTTCAATCCAAATAACATTGTGGTACTTAAGAAATTAACCGTGTGGATTGGAGATGTACCGATAGTTTCCTTATTTCTTACTCATTCTATTGCAGGAAATGGATGCAGCGACATTTAAAGGTTTTAGTAGTAATGAATGGCATATTGGGGTGGTAAGTCTGCTCAAACTCACAGCCGTATATTGGTTCATTTCCATCATCATTGCTAGTCATTCTAAATCCTCATCGTGTACTGTTCTAAAAGGAGTTTAATAAGTTTGTTATTTTTATGCAATTCATAAAGTGTTATCGGTTACTTTTTTGTACTGATATGTATTACGTTCCTTTTGTAGCCAACAGCCCCATCCCAAGGCAGAACCGTGAAGGACTCCGTTCTAGTAATAATTCAGCATCCTCATGCATATAGGCAGACTTCAGTCAATACTACCTCACAATGCTTGGCTGGTGTAGCTAATTCTTAACCAGATGCCTCGTTGGGTTCTTTCATTCAACGGTCCTGAACGAAGGAATTATAGGATGCAAGACTCTTGCTCACTCAAATTGACAGTTGTTAGGAAGGATAAGGAAATGTAGATATCCATAATTTCAAAATTTTATGGTATGTAGTTTGTCTTGCTATAGATACTTGAAAGTGAGAGACCAAAATGTTGTTTGGCTTCTTGTTCATTGATTTTCAGTTTTTAAGCCTAGGCTCTGTAGAGTTGTGGAGAAATGGTGAAGTACTTTGAAGTAGACAATTAGCAATACAATCGTTCTTATTTTCCACTTTGATGTAAATGTACAAAAAACTACTTGAATTTGGAAATTATTGAAAGAAAGGATATGGTCACTTGTTATTCATTCTTATCTCCGTTCACATTTAAGCTTCTCCTCTTCATTCTTATCTCCGTTCACATTTAAGCTTCTCCTCTTCATTCTTGTTTGCTATTCCTATTCTCTTACATATTCTAAAAACTCAAAGAAGCGCTAAGAAACAATATAAGCATCTATCTGTGCAATAAAAATGTTATAGTCCATGATGGATATACACAGATCTGATACCGATGTGCCTAGAACCATTGATGTGTGTGAATTCTATATTTACCAAGTGGAATTCACGTGTACCAAACAGTTCCGTATATTTGTGTCGGAACTTGTGCACGTCTATCTATGTTTGTACCCTGTAACACTGCTCCCGTGCAATCGATCCATAAGCTATTTTCTATGATATCAAACACAAAAATTGTTCGACAATGTCTCCTTGAAAAGTTTTAGAAAACAAAAATTTCCAAAATTTAATTTTTTTTTTTAGTTTCTCGAAGAAAATACTCCATGAAAGAAAGCTTGGATGGGAGCCCGATTACTGAATTGGGCCAAAGGCCCAGAATCAGAGTTTCTTTCTCATTTTGCTCCTCCCCTTTTCTTTTCTGCTTCCTTCGGAAAAAACCAGGCAGGGTAAGGAACACAAGGAAAATCTCACATATGAGTGCTGGTGAATCTCTCTCTCTCTCTCTCTCTCTCTCTCTCTCTCTCTGTGTGTGTGTGTGTGTGTGTGTGTTACATTTCTTGTGTGCACGTTTCAATTTGGATTTGGTGGTAAGAATTTAGGGCTTTTGTTATCCTTCCAAGAACTCTGTTACTTCTTCCGTATGATGAAGAAATTATGTAGAAATATCCTCAAGAAGTGCAATCGAACTATGAATCCCATTACCAACCTAAAAAATTTCAATCTTGATTGGCTCGAAAACTGACTCTGTAATATTGGAGCCCAAATATCGTATCCAAACTTGGGAATTTAAGTCCTTATTGGCTCAAAAACTGATTCTTTAAAATTGTGAAACCTACAATTTGACTTTAAATTCCGGAATTTCGTTCCTTTGTACTTTACATTGTTTGAATTTTTGGAGGTCAATGTACTTTATATTGTAACTGACTGCCATGCATGCAGATATGGCATTTAGGCATAGGGTTCTAAATGTGAAGTAAAAATTTGATCTACCTTATGATTTTTCCATATTGTGATGGAAAGTGTTCTTTCATTACCTTAGTTGTCTAGTTGTATGAATGTGTTTGTGTTTGTTTGCATGCGCGCCTGTGCGTGCATGTTATATCTTTGATCATTTTTTATAAACGGGGCTAGACTCCATGTTGTGGTAGTCTCTATTGAATATGATCGTGCCTGCTAAACTCGGAAGAAGAAGCGGATTCTCTCTGCTGTATGAATTTAAAAACTACGGATTGTATTTTGTCATACTGTGATGCAGTCCATAAAGGGAACGAGATAGAACAAGATTAAGGAAGCATTTTCAGATGGAGATTGTTTGGTTTCAAGTTGAACTTACATGGGTCAATTGGATTAATTTATACGGATGTCTCTATTTATACTTATTTAGGTTAAGTATGCTGCTGGTCAAATTTATGGTTTAGGGTATTTTGATAATTTAATAAGTGATGGATTTTATTAGTAGTCAATATGAGAATTTGAGATTCTTTGTGCCTGTGGAATTGCCTAACCCTTGCGTCACTCTCTCCTCTCTTTCTTCTTCTTTGCGTAAAAGTTACTATTCTCGGGTACTACTCACAGTGCCCAGAACAGCCATCAACATAGCCCCGAATCCAAGGTTTTTCTTCCTAAAAACCTTACCCTTTCATAAACCTAACATAAAAAGTCCCACATAACCTCCCCTCCTTTCCACCCCAAAAGTCCACAAAAACTTACGTGAATTGCCTGCTGCTGCTGCCATAGTTCTGATTTTAGATAAGCTATGCATAGGAGAGTACATCATATTGTTGCAATAAACTTTGAAATATTTGCAGGTGGAGCATTTGGTGGGAATAGGGGAGCCAGACCAGTGCCACCAGAAAAAGGAGTCTTCCCTTTAGATCACATGCATCTCTGTGACCTGGTAGTATCACTTAAAGACTTTATAAGAAAGCTTATTGGTTTTTCTGTTTGCAAGGACAAATTTTCGCTACAAGTTGTAACCTTTTGTGTTGAATTTCTGGGGATGTCTTTGTTGAATTTGAGATACACTTGGCTTATTTTCACATTGATTTCGTTTTAGGAGAAGAAAGAATACATCGGTTGTCTGAAATCCGCTGGTCATAAATCTGATAAGTGCAGGAGCTTCTCGAAAAAGTACCTTGAATGTCGTATGGAAAAGTTAGTGACTTTTTGTTCATTTTTTCGTTTTCGCTTTCTCATTTCTTTTTTGAGGTTTTTTCGTTTTTTCTGCAAACGAATGTTTCTAAGTAAGTAATAACCGTCCTCTTTACAATCAGCTTCTGAAAGTTATTAAACTCATAAACTTAGCTCTATGTTGGACCTTAAATGATGTAGTCTTTTGGAGCCAATGGCAAGAAGGCTAGCAGGGAGACAATTTCATGTGTGGTGTAGCCACTGGGTAAAGTTAAAACTTTGGAAATTGGAACTTTGCACACTTTACCGCAATTTTGTCAACTGAAGTGGTTGTATTCAGATTCCCTCAATTCTATTGATTTTATAACTCTTTTGTTGCCGTTCTTTTCTTTCTTCCTTTATCAATGTCAAATTGAGGCTTGATGGAACTTCTGGAGCATAAACCATGAATAAAACCGCGATCTTCGTGCTCAACAATATTGTGGTCATTAGTATATGATATCAATATATATCTGGCCTTATCGTGTTGATGCCTTGATGGACATACATTCATTGCTACTACTAAGATATTCCCTCCGTCCTAATTTGTTTGTTCGATCTTGAAATTTCAACTCATTAAGACGACCAAATGAGTTCTTTTGAAAAGCTTAAAGTTTTCAAAAATAACCTTTACTTTTTGGTATTGGATGAGACCGCACTCTCTACAATGCGTAAGAAAGAGGGCATTAAGGGTATACTTGGACAAACATTTTGGGACGCAAGAAAGTCAAAGAATGGACAAACAAATTGGGAGTTGGGAATGGAGGAGTATTTTTGTTCATATATACATTCCAAAATGGTGACGGTACTTTAGGGGAAGGAGAAAGTCGTAGTTGTTGGCATACATCTTGTAGAGTTGAAATAAGGTTCTTGTTAGGTGGAACTCAAATGGTCAGGTGTGTAACTCTACAATACCTAAATCCCATTTCACGTGTGAAAATTTGCAGTGTGACTATTTTAAGGGTAGCCTTGTCCGTAAATGCTGTTTCCCATATACAACTATTTTAAGGCTAGCCATGTCAAAAAAAAAAAAAAAAAAAAAAGGCTAGCCATGTCCGTCCTTGTAAGGTAATGCTCATTTTGCAAAATATGCCACCAAATTTTTTAGTTTTGCTTGGGTTTATTACAGAAATCAAATTGGGAATAGAAATTTCATATTAGGAGTCAGTTCTGTAAGCTTGGTTCCATCATCCATGTAAGAACTGGTAACCAAATTTCTTCCAATTGGTGCCGTAGTTACATTTGTGGATGTTGGTTGCATAAGACAATCAATTGATCAAATTTATGGGCATGTTTACTGATATGGAATCCCAGCAGGAATCTTTTCCTTTAAGTCTTTACACGATATAGGTTCTTTGCAAAAGGCAGCAGTCAACCTCTTTCATTAGGACGACGCAAGTTTTGTGTATGGTTAGGGTCTATGCATGGAAGGACCCTTTAGTTTACTTTCCTTGTCCGTTTATGCCTATAGATTGTCATGTTTACTGGGAGCAAAGCTATGCAATTGAGAATATCTGAATAATATGGTCATGCTGGTCATTAGTATGTAACATTCCTGTGGTGGACACCTTTTAACGGGGAAGAAGCGTTTCGAGGCTATTCAAACAGTTTTTTTATTTTATAATTTGGCTGTGTTCAGGAACTTGATGGCGAAGCAAGACATGTCAGAACTCGGATTCGGAAAGGAAGGTGGCGTTGAAGCTTCTGAAGAGAAAAAAGAAGACCGAATAGGTAACTGACGTGAACGATTTCTGTGCCAGGTTTTGTTACCTTGGAAGATGTGGCCGTGACAATTTGAAGACCTATTTTGTTGGACTGAATTGATCTGGAATATTGTTTTACTGCCCTCTTACTTTTAATGTTAAGGATACATGTAATACCCAACTTTACAAGAAGTATTGTAGTATTGAAGTTGCACTCCAAGTTGGAAAGTACAGAAGCCATGAAGTGCTTCATTTTTTGTGTTTCAGACTGGGTGTTTTTTTCCATTTGAATTCTTGGGAATGGCGGCTGTTTTTTTTTGGTGGTCGAAATGGTAGAAGCTTCATCGATAGAGAACAATGTAAATTGAAAAGGGGTAGTGAAAAAATCAAAAACAAAAAAAAGCCAACAATACATTAACGAGGATATCACTTTCTTCTATTGTTCGTCCGTCTAAGTGACCAAAAAAAATTTATACCTGTCAGTCAAAATTGGTCCGAACATTCACTGAAATACAACAAAAATAACTTAGCAAACATATTTTCTATCAAAATTTTCACTCAACCAATGCATAGAACTCCTAGATGTGCATGAAAGGGTCCAAAACTACTTGTAAACATCACTTAAGCAGAATATAGATTATCAAATAATTTGAGTGTCCCGACATACACACCCGAGTCATACCAATAGATCAATCTCCATCAGATGAACAAATTGCCAAATTCCAATTAAATGTATGTAAAGAGAAAATTATACCCTACTGGTAATGGTAATAAACAAAGTCATTGATTCTGATATTCCATCACTACATCTAGAGAATGGGAAATCCAACCAACCTGGACAAATCTTGGCCGCAGCTTGCAGCCCTAAGCAACGTCTGATGCCTTGAGACATCAAATTCATGACCCGCAACATCAATGGATACTTCAACAGCCAGAGAGAGAGAGCGAGAGAGAGAGAGAGGGTCGGACGGCGAGAGAATTGCCCGGCAATAGCAGAGAGATCGTCGCGGAAGGGGAGAATTGGGGGCTAAAGAAAGCGTCTGTCCTCGGCGATCTCTCTGCTCACATATTCCATTCGTAGGAGCCAAACATCATTCAATCCATTCTTAGGGGCGGAGTGTTCTTAACGAGTTATTAAAAGTGAACAAATTATGCAAGTGAACGATTTTTTGAACGGTGTTGATAATATTCATTAGCATGATTTTTGAAATGGTTGATGTTCTTGACGAGTTATTAAAAGTGAACGATCTTGACTATTAAAGTGTGCACAAGAAAGGCCACAAAGGGTGATCGCAGGACCATGAAAGAATTTGAACCCTATAGGCAATATACAAGTGGTGGTGCATAAATTCTGATGGTACTCTTGAGAAGGGTGAAAGACGATGTTGTCAGTGGTGATAAGGATGAGGCATTTGTGATTTCAAACAAGGGAGACCATGCTCAGTTTTCGAGGATGGGGTAGGTGCTGATTTTCATAATCCACCCGTTAGGGATGAGGTATCGGTACTCGGTGAGACACCAAACTTTATCGGTATTGAGGACTTTGAAATGGCTCCTTTGCTCTCTTAGTCTCTCCACATCGCTTTTGATGACTTGATTTCGGTAGCTAAGGTGGCAACTACAAGTTCTAATATTGATGAATACTCATCTGTAGATCTTGTTTCTGCCGACCCTCTTATGAATTATATGGATTACATAGAGTATAAGAAGAAAGACCGGACCAAAAATGGATATAGAAGGAAACCTATATGGACTAAAAATCCTTTGAAGGCTGCAATCTTTTCTAGGACAAATAGTTGGGATCAAAAAGAGGAGAATTCGAAGACTTTAAAGTTGGGCTTGAAGACAGGAAGAAATGTTAAGAATCTTCATTCCTTGTCCAAGAATGAATCTTTTTCTTGGGGGACAGCTGGGACTCTGACTTTGGGCCAAGCATATGACTCAAGAGGGAGGAAGTAGCATGGAGAAAAGGGTGGTGGAAGAAACTTTAGCTAATTTGACCGATGCGAAAAATCTCGATAACCTTCTTCCAAGGGATGAAGCAAGGAAATGATTGAGGATGAATTCAAAAGAACTCTATCAAAGAGCTGACAGTTGGATGGTTTTCTGGTGTTTCTCCGCTGAAGTTTTGGAGCCTTTTAGTTTTTTATATAGGCGGTGTGGTCCGTGAGGCTTGGCAAGGGCTTGTTTCGGGATCGTTGGGTGTCGTCGCGTCTTTGTTCGTGGTCTGTTTGGGACGTAGCAGCTTAGGGCTGTGTAGTTGGCGTCTTCTGGCAGTGTTGGGGCGGCTTTCTCTTTTTTCTTTTTTCTTTCATTCAACTTTGGTTGGATGTCTCCTCTCCTTTTTCTCGTTGTACCCTTATCGAAATTTCTTAATAAAATTTCTTTTACAGATAAAAAAAGAAAAAAGAAAAGAAATGATGGTGCATAAAATTATGCAATTTTTGTTGCCTATTTCTTTACTGTAAGAAGAAAACTAAGTGAGGATTTGTACTTACTTTCAATTACATGTGCAGCTAGACGAGGAGTAATGTGAACAAGCTCATTCTGAAGTTCTGCTGCCCCAACACCTAGTTTCCACTTGACTCAGGTATGCGCAAATACTGAAGTATAACAAATTAAAACCATAACAGTCGAACAATCCCAACGGAACACGGAATAGGTATAACTATTCGTGAGTGAATAAATTAACCTATAACAGTCGAACAATCCCAACAGATCTGGGCCGTCCAAAACACGGATGGATGGCCCAGATGAGCACATGGATTTCTCATGTAATGATTTCCAATTAAAAGCAGCTGCTTGCCTTTGCTGTTACTGAACCAGACACCAGAACTTTCAGAGTTAAGGGTACACACCTAGTTTGACCACGGTACTCTGTAATTTGTGATTTGTCGGGTCCATGAACATGAAAAGAGCGCTCAAAGCAAGAAGAATATCAGCCGAAACAAAATGCAAGCCAAATATCACTTGTGCTCAGTATGGAACACCATCGCACCAAAATGAGATCCACAAACCCGCATGCAGATGGAGCCTCATAGGAGAATAGTGACTGGTGCAAAAGTGTTAATATTCAAACAAGAAAAAAAACGGTGCCCGAGGTAATTATATTCACAGTTTGTGGAAAATTACGACACAGTCACTTAAAGCTTGAAAGGGCTAATGCAATATTATCAAGTTATTCAAGCCAGAACAATAAAAGCCTTTTCAAAAACTGACAACCATGCAACTATCTTAGGGCAATGAGAAACTACTGAAGTTTGGAGGGACAATGGCCCTCAGCCGCCACATCTTGCATCTGCCCTGTGATGAAATAATCAGGAGAGATGAAAATCTCAAACGAGCACTTTCACTTCCCAAAAACAGAACAGAAAAAACTCGCTGCCCTTGTAGTTTTTCAAAGCTGCATATTTGACCTTTCTGTCCTTCTACAACACCAATTTAAAAAATACAAGCAACAGATGCCAATATTTTAATGAATGAAAAAAATACAATTCGCCTATGCAGCACAAAAATTATCACTCGGCAACAGTATTCAAGAAAACTACCTATTTCAGCTTCGATATCAGGCACTGATGAACTCTTTCAGAAAGATCATGAAGCCAAGGATGCCAAGTCCAATTCTTCATCAGAGTCGATCACATCCTCGTAGTCGTAATAAGGATTGGCCTGCCATGCAAATAATATCATGTTCATTACCTACAGAAAGGCCTATATATACACTATAGTATGAATTTCATATTTAGTCCAAGCTTAATTTGTGATTACCAGAACCCGAAGTGGTTACTTTCGTAGCATAGCCAAACCACACAAGGTGAGTTTTTTCCCGAACCACACTATACCCACGGCATTAGTAGTTTTCTTAACGAACATATGAAGAAACAAAGAAACATAATGTGCTACAACTCAAAAATCAAATTTCAATAAAGTATTATCAGTTACCATTCAACCATTTGACCATACCCTGTCGTTTACCAATCAACCAACATAACTAAGTAAAACAATTAAAAAAGCTGAAACTTCGACAAGGTGTTTCAATCCACTTCCACACCAACAACAAACACTCAAAATGGAAAAGAAATCAAACAAAGCAACATAATGCATAAGCCAACAGGAGCACCACCTTTGGTTTTACACTAAGAACTATAAAGATAAAATTTGAGCACTGGATACTTATATGCATAGCTTTATTTTTTTTGTTTGATAATTAGTAAGTCCTAGGTATTCCCAACTCAATTTTGTTTTTGGTCCGTGCATATGCTTCCTTATACCAAACCGAACCGGCCAGATGTTTAGCTTTAAAACGAAACTGCCCCTGCGTAGGTTGAGTTTATAAAAACCACCCCATTGCGGCGGATCAGTTTGGGTCGGTTGAAGTTGCCTTCCTATTTTTGTCCTCTTGAAACATAGAATTTACTCCCTCCGTCACATATTCGTAATTCTTATCGCAAAGCCAAGCCATTTTTTAGATAAAAAAACTAAAACACTTTCACGCAAATTTTTTTTTATATATTTTTCGCCAATTAAAAAAAACAATTGAGATCTTTTATGAACAAAAGTGTTTTATTTTCTTATCCGAAAAATAGCGACTCAAGAAATGGCAACAAAAGTGAGACAGCTGGAGTATAACTATCCTTTAGATTACAGGTGAGTAGAGATTAGCAGGATCTGCACCTTAGGTCTTGGAGTAACAGCTTCGAAAGTGTGGAATACTGGAGAATCAAAGTGAGGGGGTTCTAGAACAACATAAGCGCCTTTATTCTTGTACCGTTCTTCAGTTGCCTGCAAGGAAGACGAGACATAACATGCTATTAGTTTCCATAACACTTTCCCTAAGAAACATTTAACATATACATCACGATAATTTGAACATATTCAATGACCAATGCAAACAACCCAGAAAATGCATCAATCTAGTGTCCATACTTCACAAACTGGAGGTACTAATGTCTCCTATTGCACAACTTACATCAAAGGTCTGATATTAAAGGATTATTGTTTGTTTTTACAGAAAATAGTATTCGGCAAGAATCAACTATCATGATTAACGAATAGTTTCTGTTTCTTTTTATGATATGTATATTATTTTCTCAAAGAGAACATTGACACTCAATTAATCTTAGTACCATTACCTGTAGCTATTTACGAAGAGGAACATCACATTCCTATCAAATAGAAACATCTGTTTTACAATGCTCATCAAGAGTCTCTCTTGTTGCCCATACAGTTGAACGATGGGTCTGCCTGTCCACTCTATACTAGCTTAATCTATTCTGGTGAATCACTTATATTGATTCGTTCAGTATATCACCTAGCAGTATCCCAAAGAAGCATAGGACAAAAAGATAGCTAAAGCAGGGACCTCTCTGTCCTAATCAAACCCAGTGCAGTGGAGCATAAGAGATTCAAACAGAAAGCACAAGCATGTTTAAGAGATTATTTATACAAGTCCGTCCTCAGACGTCATGGCAAGTTGAAATTAATCATGTTAGTGCAAATTTCAGGTCCATTGAAGGACATGATCAGCTTAATGAACCAAAGAACAACAATAACTCCATTTTGCCAAGTTTCCAGAAAGAACCTTTGGCCTTCTGAAGCAGGGTAGAGGGAAATAAAAAGGCTAATAAAACCAAATCGATGTATGCTTTCAAATTGAAAGTCTTCTTGATGTAGGTCCTCTGTCTGACATACTTACATATCAAGTTTTAAAGCATTGAATATTTGCTACAAAAATATAATACGTTCTCATGAACAAGCTTACTCACCTAACCTATTAGGACGAGGGAAGAAGGAAAATAAGATATTCCATCTCACACCATATCCGGATTGGATATGCAAAATAGATACCGTTTTAAGGCAAACAACAGAATAACGTCAACTCAAATTTCATTTAAGAAAATGAAAGTAAATCACAAAGCAAAAGTTAAGTTGTTCAGTTAATGACATCTCGTAGGGGGCATTTGCAATCAGAATCGCTTTTTGCAGAGGAATATCTTTTGTTTTCAGAACTTACAGAAACCAACAATCACAGCAAAGTAACATGTCAAATAATGGCTCTTTCATCCATGCCTTCTTTTGGGAAATTTTTATTGCCATCCATTGTCCCATTTACCATTCTTCTTTTCCTTCTTCCTACAAGCTTCTCCGATGATGAGATACACAACACAAAAGCGGAAAGGATCGGATGAATTCCAGAGAGGTTTCTGCTAATATCATTAGACGAGGGACTCTTGCCTTGAACTATGTACAATGGTACTTTTGGAAGATATAAGAGAAATCTTCATTCTCAAAACATTTGAAAGAATCTCACAATACTAGGAAGGAATTCCAAACTGGGGGGCATGTCTCCATCTGTCATCAATATGTCCTCATAAATAAGCAACTTCTATGGAAGATTCTCTTCTTTAAGAGGCAATTCTTACATTGTTAGTATCCTCACAATCTAAAATATAAGAAGCGACAAAAGAAGGCCCATTTCCGCCATTATATAAATTAGAATAAAGGGAAATAAAAAACAGGTACATAATTAGAAAGGGCTGACAAAATGCAATTCCATTACATGGCCCAACTAGAATGGGATACAAGAATCCACCTCAAATGGTGTTTCTTTCAGGATGAGATTGGTACATCTAACTTTAGATTTACCAATGTAGAACAAGCAAATGCACAAGTGTTACGCCAATGGATGGAAAACTTTTTCAATCGCCTCTATCAAATTCTAAAAGGAGATATAATTATAAAACCACAATACAAGAGCCAATACTAAAGTGAAGATGCAACTAGAGCAGCCACATGTAAGACCAGCCGCTGCACAAAGAAATACCTGGAACTGGGGATAATCTGGAGCACTAAATAGAGTAACCAATTTCCCGGACTCTACGACATGATCTATTGTGTACCCGTCATCCATTCCACCAAAACCAGACCGTTTTTCCCTCGCATCAGGACCTTCATGTGATCTAATAATTAACTGTGGAAACAACAATGTTGAAGGACTAGTCAATATAGAGCATGGATTCCACTATCTAGTCCTGTACAACTTAATGAATACTACTAACACAAAAGCAACCCAAGGATAACAATGAAAGAAATTGGTATTTTTTTGGTGTTATTTTTCTCTTGGGGCCGGGGAACTTACACCCGAATCAAGAAGCATACAAGATTAACCGACGAATATATATTTCCATGAAAAACTCAAGTTCCGCTCTATAGAATAAGAGATTAATGCAAAGTGCAATCGGAAAACTATACACTTGTGTACTAGTAAATTATATTTAATTTTCGTTCACTATCTACCCCCTACATTTGGTGTTGAATAAAAGGTAAGCTCAAAAGAATCAATTTCCATCCTTAAATACTCATATGCGGCTGCAATGAAGTTCAAAATCGTCAATCAACACGTTCTACCTGAGTATCAAAAGTTCAAAATTGTAAAGACTTTGACTACTGAGTTATAACCAACTAAGCATCTTTATACATCACATGATCCTATTGTCCATTATTATTGCTCGAAAAAGGAGATAAAGATGTTGGACACTGTATGTTTACCAGCGAAATTAACCTTTTAGAACAAGGTATCAAATCTTTGGTTTTATGGGACATTTTGGGTCCAATTCTCCAGGGAATTAAAACTTTGGTTTGTGGGAGGTCTTGAGTTAAATTCTCTTCGTTTCCGTGGTTCCTAGTTTGCTATATATAGGGACATTTGCACCTCAACGTGTGTGACGGGATTTGCACGAGTTGAGGGTGCGGATTTTGTGGAATATCTTGATATGCATAAATGTATGACCATTTAATGGGAAAATTGATTTATCAATTACCTTCAGATTGAACTTCTGTAGGAAGTCTTCGGTACAGTCCGGGCCCCACAAAAGACCCATTCCTCGCTCTTCATTTATAGAAAGGCCTGGGTTCATTGACGGGTCTGACCACAAAATATCACCGGGAATCAAGTTGGGACCTTTCCATGGAGGATCGAGTACTGTTCTCCTAGCTCGAGATAACTCTTCCAACGAACCAAGAACTAGTGAACTTTCTTCCGAGTTGCGAGTCCTCTTCCTTTTTTTCGAGGAGGTAGTCGCTACGCTGCGAAAAAGCCCTCCATGTGCAGTGTAGACCCGGCCTACTATGATGGAATAGGAAGTGTTCCAAAACACCTTAAACATTTCTTATAGACATCGTTCCCTTGCTCTCCATACTTTGTTAAGACTTCTTTCTCGAACCCATACCCGTGTGTGCAATATTTTGACTCATGATTTCCACGAAGAAGAAATACCTTTTACAGCATAGAAACCTGTAAAATTGCATCATTGAACTAGTGTTTATTGAATTTCAGAAAACAAAAAACAAAAAATAGTGTTTATTAATTTACCTAATTCAATGCAGAAATAAATATATAATATCGGCCTACTAGTCCAATGACATAGCGAGGAAATATAAACAGAACAATCTTCTAGTAGAATAATACATGCATGCAGAGTACAAATTAGACATCCAGGTTTCAAAGCAGTCGATTATGGACAAAAAATTTGTATACCTAAGAATACAACCCACACTGACCATGAAACTCTATGGGGGGGGGGGGGGGGAACTCCAAAATGTCAAGTAACAAAAAACAACTTAACAAATCGTTCCATGTCATATGCATATATGAAAAGTTTCAAACAAGGTGCAAAGACCACCAAGCACAGTGTGTAACCATCAAAGGCCTTGTATACTTTTCGTCTAACACAGGACAAAGACATGCAGATAGGACATTTCTTCATAAATTACGACTTTGAAACATTATGGACAAGCCAAAAAAAATGTATATGTTTGCATTATAGAGGTATCTTATAAATTTACATACAAGATACAACATCATTCCTAATCAAATGAAGATAAAACTCATGAAAATATTACCATTATGAAGGTACAAATCCACGGTTACCACGTAAGTATTCATGAACTAACCATCAAATGAAATTTTGAACTATGGACCGAGTTTTGAACATTACATGTTAACCTATAATCTGTCCCTCACATTTAGCAGGAGTGTCCCTACTAGTCCTAGAGTGTCCACACGTCCTAGTAAAACAAATGAAAAAAATTGACAGGTATTTAGGCATGTTTGACACTTGTCCGGCTAGTGTCGTGTAGCGTTCGTATCCGACACAGATTCGTGAGGCCAGTGGACATGTCCGTGCTTCTTAGCTTTTCATTAGTCTGGTTTCCAATTTTAATCTTCTACTCCCTCCGTCCGGATTTGTTGGTCCGTTTTGGGGATTCCAACTTTTTTTCCATTACTTTTTGTGTTGGTTGTTTTCACATCATCAAAAGCAATTTTCTCCTACTTTACCCTTTAACTTTTGAAAATGGATAAACATTTTCGGACTTGAAAAAGTATGTTTGTGGACTAACAAATCCGGACGAAGGGAGTATAAAATTATAATCACATTTGTGTTTGAATTGTTCAACTTCATATGAAGTTGAACACTAAAAACTCGCATCGCACGAATATGAAAGATAGTTTCCTGAAACAGGAATGGTACCAAGAGCATTCCCAAGAAAAGCTCTTAACACACTTTCTATGTTGTTTCCATTTTCACATTCCTGGGACCAAAGATAAGAAGTT
The DNA here is from genome assembly GCA_963854785.1 of Vaccinium vitis-idaea. Lineage (NCBI taxonomy): Eukaryota > Viridiplantae > Streptophyta > Magnoliopsida > Ericales > Ericaceae > Vaccinium > Vaccinium vitis-idaea. The sequence goes on from OY978221.1 coordinate 1,831,308, forward strand.
CTAAGCTACTAGTCCTCCAGTCCTAACACAAAAGACCGTCACAGAATACATCTAGGGGACATTACCAACTCTCGAAGGAGACATAGAGCAACTTTAAGCTTGATCATTTCAGCAACCAAATGGAGTCCAAACGACCAAACCTGAGTCACTTGTAGGTCTCATAAGCTTAGCCTGTAGCAACGATCATCTATAGCATTTCTTATACGAAGAGAAGCCGAAAAAGAGGGCACTATACCCAATGATATCAAAAAGATTATTCACATCCAGAAGCGCTCAAGGTAAGGGTACAACCCCTGGTTCCCAATGGGACATACTACTAAGTACTAGCAAAAATGTTCTTTGGTTCAGCGTCTAAGACTTGGTGCTTTTATCCTGAGGTCTTAAGTTCAAACCATGTGGTCTTCCTTTTTCTTTCTATCAAAATATTTTCATTTAGAAAGAATCAGATAAAGCCTGGTAGTGATGTTTGAACTCAAGATCATCTCATGTAACATGACTTTCAACTCGACCAACGCGTTATTTGCCATAATAATGCACAACAACTTCAATATATACCGAAGGAGAGATAATTAATTATATTTATTTCACTCTAGTAACTTTGCATGACGTATATGCGAAGGACTTTTCAGACCATCAAATGCCACCCAAGTCATACCAAAGCTTTGATTTTACTGTCCAACATGAAATTAAAGGTTCGCATAAAAGTGAATAATCTTTACCTTCCACGCCAGTAACAGAAGGAAGGTCTCAAGACCCCAGGCCCCTCTATCCACGTAGTCTCCATTGAAAACAAAGACTCTATTATCCGCCGGAAAACCTGCATCCCGGAGTAAGAAAATGAGGTCGTGCAACTGCCCATGGACATCCCCACCAACCACGACACTCGAGTCATCACCCAGCCCATCAATGTGAACACAGTTGGGCTCCTTCTGAAGGATTGTCGATGCAGAAAGTATAATACTATCAAGCACAGTAACGGGACAGATCGAAGAAAACTTCCTAGGGGGTAGACTTCGAGATCCCCATTCAAATGCATCCATGAGTGACATAATCCAATTGAAGGTTAGAATGGAATCAGAGGGCCATGAGATGGGGATTTGAGGGGAGGCGTGGGTCTGGGATTGGCTTTCCAAAGATGCTCGTACAGGCAAGATGGGCTCTGTTGCCTGCTGTGGAGTGACAGAACTATCCAAAGCTGCAGCCAGCGTCTCTTCAAGTGGGCTACTAAAAAGGTGGCATGTGACTGGTGTGGATGTACTAGGCTGTTCTGCTGTGTGCACGGATGCCGTAGTCTGATCTTTGCATGTGCCTGCAGTAGCACCCCCACCAGCAACTACTGAAGAACTCCCCTCTGCCACAAGAAGACCTACCACAGGAGTAAGTACTAGTGGAGAAGCTTTAAAAGCTGAATCGCAACTAGCAGGGGAACAAATCCCACGAGGGGCCGGCACAAGCTGCTCTGCAGGGTGTTCTACATGAGCATTGTCTTGTCCCTCACCCGCTGCCTCCTGCTGAGGTATTGGCTGCTCTGGGAAGCCCTGTCCTTCCTCACCCAACTGCTGCTCTTCCTCATCCACTTCCGGCTCCTGGAATACACGGTGTTCTGGGGGTGAAAGGCGCAAAAACTTTTCCAAGACCGCCAAGTGCTGAAGTCCTGCCAAGCCAATGTCCTGAAACGTGTTAGGGACCCCGGATCGAGCGAGGGCCTGAAAACAACGTGTCTGCAAAATTTAAACAATACGTCATGTTAGTTTCTCAAATTTCAGTTAAAGTACATATAAAGTAGTACGTGTAAATAGTTCTTACCGCTCCATCAATACCAGCACCAACCCGGCTAATACAACGCCTGCTCATCCTATTGTACCAAGTCACGTAAGGGTCGTCGAAGGGGTACACAGACACGTCAGGGCAGCCTGCCTCTACAACATGCTGCAGCCTAGCATTCCAAATAGCTATGATCCGTGCATACTTGGCGGCCCAGTCCCTTTTTCCACTTTGAAGGGTCTTCCCATGTGGCGGCTCTAAAGCCCGAGACTGGCGGGGGATGCTCTGGTAGAACCCAAACTGGCGGAGGACTCGCTCCGGTTGGTGGAACTCCACTGTTGCGAAAAATATTAGGGGGACACTAGCCCGCCAAACAGCCCTGCCTGCCGTACAGCACTCTGGTAGAGAGTCCAGCAGCTTGTCACTGTAGGGGTTCCATTTCACCTGTGAAATGAGATGTCAAAATTATACACCATCAAAAGCAGTTCAATGTAAAGTTGTAAACCACATATTTATAAAAGAGGAAATTTTCGTCTAACTTGCATACATACCTCATCCGCTCTCTGGATGTCAAGGTGGTGTCTGTAAGCGCCTACGACGTGGGTTGCCAAGTCGGGGCACCCAAAGGCGTCGTCCCACCTGCACATTGTACAAGTTCAACTCAAATAATCTTATGCATAAATAAATGACAATGATAAATTATTCCACATATTTCGTAGGAGTAGTTCTTTGGATATACTTAACTTTTTTGAAAAAATAACACAGATAACCTTTCGTCGCAGTTGTGTTAAAATTGGCGTAGAAATGATTATCATTTTATGGTAGCAAAATTGAAGATTTCAACTAACTTCCCTTTTTCCTCTTTTGCATGCGCCGTTAATATAGAAACATAACTTTAACCTTTCATATCTTTATTATCCATGGAATTTAATTTGTAATAGAAGTTGACAAGGGGTTAAATTGTTTGTTCATTTTCTCTTGAGTTTATCTTGAAAGCTTAACCCAGTTATTATCTGATATATGACGAACGATTGGAACTACATGTACATGTAACTATTAATGAAATTAACGTACCGTTCAATAAGTGGAGAACCAGGCTTAGGGGAACGCTTCCCTAAACGTCCTGGGGCAAGGTAGGGCAAACGTTCCCAAGCCCAAACCTGTAACAGTATGAACGGACCTGTCATCTCTTTGCCACGTGTAGCACCATGGCATAGGTTATGATACAAATTGGCAAGTGCAGCGCTGCCCCAACTGTACTCACCGGCAACATCAAAATTTTCCAACAACTGCAGGTAAGCCAAGTGCACATACCCCCCTGTGTGGTCAGCAAAAATAGTCTCCCCCAGAAGCAACAGTATGTAACCGCGTGCCTGGCGCTCAACAACCTCTTCTTCGGCCCCTTCCTCTACCTGGCCAGTAAACCTGTCACGTAGCCATTTGAACTTAACTTTCCCCCCTTTCAGATCATTGGCTTGTGGAACCACTCCCAAAAGACGCTCGCACAATACGAATGGATCGAAGATTGTAGAGCCAGTAACTGGTCTGCCGTCAACTGGAAGACCTAATAACACCTCCACGTCCTGTAGCGTCACTGTGGCCTCAGAAGGCCGCAAGTGAAAGGTATGTGTCTCAGGCCGCCATCGCTCCACGAGTGCCGTAATAAGACCCCAATCCAAGGACACAAACGGCACTGAACATAGCCCCTCTAAACGAGCACGCCGTATCAACTCAAAGACAGCAGGTGACGGCCGCTGTAACCTCCGTGTACCTGCCTCGACCCGACGAACTCTAATCCTCGCACAATCCTCCGGACGCGTGCGCTGAAAAGATTTGGTAATTCAGGGGTTAGATTGAGAAATTATAAGTTAAGTAAATAAAGTGGTTTCATGTTACACATTATCCAAATGTAAAAGTGGTAACTTACATCAGCATCCCAAACTGACCGGGAGAGGTGCTGCCCCTGCAAAACTAGTAACGACTCATCAATAGGCCCCGGGTCAGCAATACGAAGCACGTCAAGGTCCAGATCCAGGTCCAGGTCCATAGTATAACCTATATTAGAGATAAATCACTTGTCAATTTCGCATATTCTCCACATCACAAAAAAATACTTACGCAAAGTAATACTCAGTGCAATATATCCACGTACAAAGTTACATAAGGCAAAAGCTGCAGAACAATATATTATGGTGACAGTAATTGTAAGTGTGTGGTTTGATTAATAGAACCCTCTTTTAAGGACATTACTGTTTGATAAACCTGAAAACTGAAAGCTGAAAGCTGAATGCTGAATTTCTTAAGTTGAAAAGCTGTTTGATAAAACATATTAAGTACTTAATTGAAAAAGTGAATTTTTTTTTTGTGTTCTAATTGTCTCTTAATTTTACTAATGGTCATCATGTATTTGTGGTAGTGGTGGAGTGGTGATTGGGAGGTGGTAGGCGGGGTGGCGGTGTAACAGTGGCAGTGGAGTAATGGTGATGGTGGAATGATGGTGAGTTGCGGTGGCAATGGAGTAATTGTGGTATAATAGTGGTGGTGTAGTGGTGGTAACATGATGGTTGTGGCGTGGTAGTGGTGACGGTGGGCAGGGTGGAGTGCTAGTGGTGGTGGTGGTGGAGTGAGAGGTGGAGTGATGGCGGTGACATGACAATAATGGTGGTGGTATATGGGTAATGGCGGCGGCGATAGTGCTGGTGATGGTGGCAGTAGCGGTTGTGGTGGTAACGGCGTGGCAGTGGTGGTGGTGGTGGAGTGGTGGCGGTGGCAGTGGTGGTGGAGTGGTGGCTTGGTAGTTGTGGTGGTGGTGGAATGGTGGTGGTGTCGATGACAGCGGCGTGGCGGCAGTGTGATTTTTTATTGTAAGTACATTATAATTCAGCCAAAGCTACTTAATTTTTATCAACCTTTTAGCCTACATTTTAAGTGACACTTAATCTGTTAAGTAATATAAAATGTAGTTATCAAACCTACTTAATCACTTATTACTTAATTGATTCAGTTTTAAGTGTTGAATCTGTGTTATCAAACAAGTCCTAGGTTTTGAATGGTCTTATGTTCAGTGAGATTTTGATAATTTATTTAGGATGAAACATCTTCATAGCTATTGAAAAGACGAATTCATAGAACAGATACGAGACAGTAGATTATACTTCATGTTGCTTTTTTTAATTGGGCTGAAGACAAATTTGAAATTTGTTCCAATCCAATAACATAGACGGTAGTATTAGGAATTGACAGTTACCATTAATAGCTATTTTTTCTTTTTTAATGCTAACAAACACACACACACACACACACGGCCCGATTCTAAGGACACAACAAAAAACACATGTTTCGAAGCTCCATGCTAATAATCTAGGATCTGGGGGTACTAGTGATCACCTCCTAGAAATCACCCTAGTGAGCACCCAAAACGACGTCGTTTTGGGCGCCAAAAGAGACAACAAAAAAATTGAGCAAAATTACGTCATTTTTAAGTAAACATGACATATACCTTTTAGCTTATAGTGTGTTGCAGGTAATTTTCATTTAACATTGGTACAGCCTACAAGGTTCTTCCAAGTTTGTCTTCATTGTCGAACTTGCTTAAAATATATAAGTTTCGACGGTGATGTTGCTTTGGGTGAATAAACCAAGTGGTTCATTTTTTTGTCCTTATTTAAATTTTTTTCGTTGTTAATTTGGCCACGATTTTTTGTGGTTTATTGGTTTGTCTTTAACGAGAGGAATCTAAAAAGTATAAATTATTAACTAACCTTAAATTTTTCTGAATAAAGACAAAGATAATCCAATAAACCACAAAAATTAGATTATTTTTTGTGTTTAGTGAACTTTTAAAAAAAATTGATCATAATTTTATAACTTTTTAGATTCCTCTCATGGAGACGAACCAATAAACCACAAAAAAATCCACAGATAACAAACAAATATTAAAAAAAAAACCATTTTTTGTTTATTTAGCCAAAGCAAGGACGTACTTTTTTGTTCTGAATTCCAGCAGAAAAACTGGGGATTTTTTTCCCCCTAACAAATCAAAGATCGAAAACTTCGGCAGAAATGCAATAAAGAAGAGTGCTAACAATCAATGGAGAATGGATGAAGATGATCCATGGATGCACCCATGGAGGCAGATTCCATATTTTCTCCAAAGAAAGTGATCTCTTCAGTTGTTACTTGTTAGGCGTGAAAAAGGGTTTGGGAGGTCTCTAATTCTTTTAGTCTCATAGGACTTAAAAAGAAGTAGTTTTGCTCAATTTTTTTGTTGTCTCCATTCTTCCAATCCCTGCGCCTTGACCTGCTTCTTTCTTCCATAGGGAGGGAAAACCGCTCATTGAACGGCTTTGCTCTACTGCAATGGATGGCACGCAGAGGGTTCGTAGTACCCTACCCCGACCGAGCCAGGGGAAGCACTAGAGTGATCCAGTAGCCAGCCGGGAAGGGGCCTGATACTGCTTGACCTTTTCTGTCTGTCCTGAAAGTTGAGAAAAGGTCTCTCGAGCCAGGTTTCTAAGATTCAAGTCTATGGGAAAGCTAGGATTAGGCTAAGAGGTGGCGCCCAAAACGACGTCGTTTTGGACTCTCACTAAGATGATTTCTAGGAGGCGATCACTAGTACCCTTGTATCCAATAATCCGAGCCGTTCAACTTGTTTAAAACATGTTTTTAAGGATACTCGTAAAATAGGAAACAAGAATACATGTTTATTTTGCATATACATACACCACTCAAGCAGGGACGGATCTAAAGGAGGTCACGCGGGGGCACTCGCCTCCGCTCAAAACAAAAAAAGAATTATTAATAGGAGTATTATATATTTAGCATAATTATGTATAGGATAATTATAATGCTATATTTACTCTACACACATATACATCTAATACATAAACATTTAGATTCAATCTTTTGCTTCAACTTTTGTTGGCTGGTTCATTTATAATGGTTAGTTTATAAATTGTTTGTTTATTTTAAGATTTATCTTTTGATTTTCTTTATTTTTAACCATCGTGGAGAAATATTTTTAAAAAAGTCGTAAAAAACCATCTCAATCATTCTCCAGACTTCTCCATAGACTTGTCAATGTGAATATGCTCATTTTTTGGTCTTTTATATAAAATGTATGCATTATAATCTTTATAGTCCATAATGAATGTCATACTTTGGCAAGATCTAGTAACATCATTGACTAGGAAAAATCACGATTATAATGAATAAGGTGCATACATATATACATGTACAAATATATAAGTATATATATATACACACACACACACGATGAGAGAGAGAGAGAGAGAGAGAGAGAGAGAGAGAGAGAGAGAGAGAGAGAGAGAGAGAGAGAGAGAGAGAGACATACGGTGATAGAGAGGTGTGAGATCGCGAGGGAAATGGGCTCCGGTGTGTAGTTTGTGAACCGTCAGCGAGAGAATCGCGGGGAATACCAGAGAGAGAGCGTCGCAGAGAGGAAATTTTGGACGTAGACAAAGGGTCTGCCGGAATTAAAGCCCTAGCGCCTTATGAAAAGACGATACTTGCCTCTAAGGGGTTTTCCCAAAATAAACTGATTTCTCATGCTTTTCCCCCGTTTCTAGAGTAAATTGATTTCTCATGGTTTTTGTGTCTTCTATTGTGAAAAAATGATCTATCTCGGTTTTTGGAAAAAACTGCTTTTGTTAGTGGAACACTCCTAAGGCCCTAGCGCCTTGTGAATGCATAGGGCTGTAAATGAGCCCGAATCGAGTCAAGCTTTAGAATGTTCAGGTTTGTTTATTAAGTTTTTAAACGAAATCGAGCCGAGCTCAAGCTCAATAAAAATTTGACAAGCCAAGCTTGCCTAAGTTTGAGTCGAACTCGAACTTGTTCACGAGTCTTAACGAGTCAAAAAAATTAGCTAACAAGTCTAGAAATTCAAATAAGTTTTTTATTTTGTACATAAATAAAGTCCACATATATATATATATACACACAATTTACTTCCGGTCAGGGCTCCCGGATTTTTAAAAAATCCACACCTCATAGATCCCGATTGAATTTCAACGATCCGAACCGTCCACGTTTTTATGTAAAATTGCTCAGATCAAGCCTTTCCCGGTATATTTTTTTGTTGATTTCTCGTGGGACCCTTAAAAACACTTTTTAAACACATTGGACAGTTCGGATCGTCGAAATTCGATCCGAAAAGTGGAGGTCCCAATTTTTTAAAAATCCGGGAGCTCTAGAAGTGGATTGTATATATATATAATTCTGAAAACATATTAATATTTAAGTTTATAATACTTTTATAAGTTTATACATGTTCGTTTAATACCCGAATCAAACTTGAACAAATCTTGCCAAGTCGAGTCTTGAATAGTTCACGAAAATCTCAGTCGAGTCTTTAATTTAATGAAGGCGTTACTTGCTCTCCTAATCACGTTACTTGCTCATTGTGTAGTTTTAGTTTTGGGCTTTTAGAGGTACTGTTAAGGTTTCCTTTATCACTCAATTAATTTATTAAATTTTTTTAGGCCCATTTCGAAACCAACAAAATAATTCAAATCGCTCATTTTTCTTAGAATGTTTTTTGATGGTTCCTACAAAATATTAGTTTAATTCAATATCGGTAAGGGCTTCTAAGAAAATTGTGCGGTTTGAATAATCTTTATGGACCCAAAAAAACATTAAATCAATCGAATGCCAAATGGGGCTTTAGCAACACAAGCTCACCGATTTGTTGCCACGCAAGCTCATGGAAACGCATGGAATTGCCGTCACTCACATTTCCAATTTGAACCCGATCAAAGCAATGGAAGCTTTCATGATTGAAAGAACCAAGGAATTTGTTGCAAAAATTTTAATTTACTTGCAATCGCACAAATCGAATTGATAGTATAGTATGGTGAGAGCGAGGTCAAATCTACAATAACTTGTGATTTTGTAGGAAATTAAATAAATCGAAAGTGGTTAGACCCTAACTTAGTTGACAAAAGTTATTGATTTATAAACTAAAATTAAATGAACAAGGAGCAAGAAATAATTAAACTATCAAGCAAAGTAGTGGAGAGTAACGGTTGAGAAAAGTAACAAGGGTTTCGGAATCTACACTCATGCATTCATAATGATTATTAGCAAACTTTGATTTATTTTTCCTACTTCTCTTCACAGTAATTTGGAAACTAATCTCTATTACCGCGAAAAATATATTCGTTAAGCTTTTTAAAATAAATCAACTCACATAGGCTCTTCCTCGCCTCAAGCCTCAAGGTTCAAGACATAAAAAATTAGATGTATCCATTAGCGAACATATCACAAGGGATCTCCAAAACTTAAAATATAAAATTGCACAGCTTGGCAGAATAATCATAAAGAACGAATCCGGGGGCCTGCTGTCCGCGGGGTACAGTAGAGTCCCTCACTTCATAAAGAACGCGATTAGATTTATATCCAAAACTACTACTTCATTCGTCACTTTTTAAGTGTGTTGCTTTGTAAATCCAACTTATTAAAAAATATTATTATTATACCTCTCACATCAACTTTATATTCACTTTACACTTTTCACATTATTTTTTACTTCCACTTTTACCCATTAATTATTTACCCACTAACTTTTTAAAAAAGCAAAACGATAATTGTACAAACTTTTACCCATTAACATTTTAAAACACACTTATTACGGGACAACAAAAAATGGAAATGATCACACTATAAAAGGGATGGAGGGAGTAAATTAAATTATAATGAGGTAAAAACGACTATTCAATGAGATCACGCATTAGGAAAAACAAACCAAGATTTTGCATTTAATTACTACAGAACACGAGGTTTCATCCTCAACCCTACTTTAAAAAACTAGCCGCTCATGGAGTACGGACGATTTCATAAGACAGAAAACTCCATTGCAAAATAAAGATTTATTCCCAAAGGTCGATGTCTTTTTTCTCCAACCGTGAACTCTGATGTCGTTCATCAAGATGGTACTGCCTCTCTTCTGTTGGGTGATATATCCTCTCAACAACCCTACTGCCTTTACATAGCTGCTAAGAATATTGCCTTTGGATTAGGAGATTTCTTTCCTAATCAAAACTCTCTTTGTTAATCTTGAACTTTGTATTGACATATAAATAACTAGTGTAAGACTCGTGCTATGCACGGGACGATTCCAAGTACACATGGTCAATAAAATAATATCAAAAAAAATTTCTACTTGGGTTAAATTTTCGATTCATATAGCATTCAGCGCATCTACAAGAAATCAAGAAAAGTTCAATTCAAAAAATATCCCTGAAACTTAAACTTATAAATAAGGCCATGACCATGAAGACCCAAATATTTCTCCGCCATCTCTCAACACAATGCGGATCATGGAAATACATAACGTCTAATTACGTAATTAAAAAAAAACTCCAGCGAATTGACTAAACCATCGTCATTTTATCACTGTCTATTTTTTCAATTATACTGACAACACGCTAATGAAATACACATGTTATTTCAAATTTATATTGGGAGTTTGAATTATCATGAATGTTTTTGGAATCTCTAATAAGTAATGACTTGGGTTTTTGGCTTTTTTGCTACTAAGTGTACCCCAAAAAAAACCCATTATCTGAGCTCTCTAGAATTCTCACTTATGTCCCTAGTTGCTACCATTTTTCTTATCTTGTTTCTTTAGGAAAACAAAAAACTTATATATGTTTTTTTTACTTCTTCAACAAGCTAAACCCTCTTAATAATTGGCCTATTTTCTAGGCCAATTTTATGAAGTAGAAAGGTGGCGGAAAAATCGACTTCCATAGTGAACTCCTAGAAAGCGGTTGCATAATGTTCAGATGCCAAATATTTACTATAGGAACGGTGCACACATTCAAGAAATTGAAAAATAATAGCTCAAATCGAAAGTTATCAAATCTCATACCGAACATTGTATTGTTTTGTACTGTTTCAGATTCAACATTAACAATTATATATGAAAAATATTTGCATTTACATATGATTGTTACTATAATAGATTTTCTTGAGCCATATTCTAATTATTTGGCGCACAGACCTAAACTCCTTCAACCTTCACATTTCGACTTGTTTGTTGTTGGACCTATTCATACCTCATATAAAATAATTTGCATTAAGAGATATCAAATAAAGGTCTTTCCAAGAAAAAAATAGGAAAAACACAATGCCTCAATTAAAAAAATCCCGTGTGGTATACATGGACAATTTGATCTTCTGACTTGTTTGTCAATATACAAACACACATAGAACATGTACAACAATATGGATGGCGGAAAAAAAAAATCCTTACTGGCTCAAATGCAACGATTCTCCCTTTTACTTTCTTTGCTTGATCATTGAGTCTTTGATAGCTCCATTGAAGGCATAGATATATTACACAAAAAGGATTGAAGAGGAAGAGATTTCTTTCTACTCGTGTAGTATATAAGAGATTTCAAAGAATTTCATTCTGCTAAGGAAATGATAATATTAGAGATTTCAAATTTTGAAATTCAAACATCTATAAATTATGAAGATTGTGTCCTTATTATCACTTCTAATTAAAAAGTATAATTATGGTCCTATCGATTACAATCACTTATCGCACATAGAGCTCTTCTCACAAAAAATAGCTCTGCAATAATATATAAGATAGATCTTGTTATAACATTTATTAAACGATAATTCTAAGGGGACAGAATTTTGGTGCACAGAAAACGCACAGATTGGCTCGGGGATCCACTTTTGGGTCCCACACGAACGATCCGTGCTGTTCATTCATTCATCTTAGAATTATTTTTCGAGGGACCCCGCGAGAAATCACCTCAATCAAACGTGCCTAAGTGCTTGATCCAAAGCCCACCCCGTTTCATTTAATTTTTTTTAATAAAATGGGGTGGGCTTTGGATCGAGCACTTAGGCACGTTTGATTGAGGTGATTTCTTGCGGGACCCCTCGAAAAATGATTCTAAGATGAATGAATGGCTAGGATCATTCATGTGGGACCTAAAAGTGGGTCTCCGAGCCGATCTGTGCATTTTCTGTGCACCAAATTTCTGTACATGTAGTCTGGTCCTTTATTAAAACCTTATTCCGAGGTAAAAGTATCTCAACCTAACTTAACTTAGTTCTGCGGACTAACTTAATTATTTATAAAAATATTCTATTGTGGAAATTTCTTTAAATTCATCTTTAAAAAATATACTAATTCGTCCAAATTTTGAAATTTGATTTATTTGATTTAGTTTCTGTAACGCCCCGATTTTTCGGAAGCATTATTTAAAACATTTATTAGAAAGATTCATTTATTAAAACAGGTTTATCTTAATCAAACAACAGAAATACATAATAGTCGAGTGATCTTAGTTTTATTACAATAAGACAACGTACTTTGTTGAAATTTTCAAATCACATTTATTCAACATAAAATAAGGAGGCAGAACTCTAATAATAAGAGGGGTTCCAAGCTTCTTCTGTTCCTCCTCCTTCAGCAACGAGGTTCACCTCTAGGAGATTCTGCTCATCTCCTCCGGTCTCATTAGGGTACTGCTCACCCTGTTGATTCTCTGCAAAATCTGGCACAGAGCCAGGGTACACCGTACCGTGAGTGATGAGGTTCACTCAATAGATAATTCTTACCCACTAACCCTTACAATACACAACAGGGTATTACAGCATAATATAACAAAATAATGAGAAACAGAACAACAATCCATTTATTCATCACTAATATTTAATCTGTGTGAAATCTATGATTCTCTGCCTAGAGAATCAATCCTCCTAACTGAACCTCTTAGCAAATAGCCATTCGTGATTCCACTCCCTCCTTGCTTACCCTGACTGGGAGCACAGATGACAAGGACTAAATTATGTATTTAGTCAAAATCATCAACCGCCTCACAAGGAAGAATCCCCCAGGGACTGACTGTACCACTGGGCCCACAAGGTGCTGACTGCAACCTTTGGAGTATATAGCCCTGGATCCTGGGTCTATAATACAATATATCTCTGGCTGACTGCCAATATATCTCTGGCTGACTGCCAATCATTTAGTAACCATATTCATTAGGAGTGATCACGCAATGCCATTTCTAAGGTTCCGAATCTTAATCAAACTCTGGCTGACTGCCAATCATTTCAAATTCACCATCTGGCTACCTGCCAACCATAACAACATTTTTTTCCAAGATAGCCTCCCAATCCTTTCATAACAACATTCCATCAAATTTTCCAATAACTCAACGTCTAGGTGATCATCTATATCCGTGCACAAATCCGAGGAACCTAATTGTCCAATCTAACAAACAACTTGCTCATTATAAATAAATTTTGCAATGACAAAATCAGGAATAAAACAATACAACAAATAATAGCGTATAAACAATACACATAAATTAATGAGAAATGATTTCATAAAACATAATACTTAGAATGAACTTTTTGTCCTATTCTATCCTATATCAGTTCACTTTCTAATCTATTTATAAAGAATTCTTTCAAACACCAAAGTCACTAATTAACAAAAGTATGCCGAGCAAAACAATAAAATAAAATAAAATATTATTTAACAATAGCATGCAAGGTCACCTACAAGTGCTACTACGTGTAATGCAATTCTAGGAACAAATTTGTCATCTGACAATTGTTTGGCAAACATTAATAGATGCACATCATAGTTTTTCTTGGACAGAATCGACATTAATAGATGCACATCAGAGTTTTTCTTGAACAGAACCCATGTCGGTTCACAGCTATATTTGATGGGTTTTCTTGACTTAATATCTAAGTTTGGTTTGGTTTCGTTCGGGCTTAATGCAAGCCCTACAATCAATTTGAGATATTCTAAATATACTTAAGATTAGAGAGTAAGAGGTATCTACCTTTTTCGGAGTGCTAGGAGTGAAATTAGTGAGAGGTAGTGCAACACGGTCGCTGGGAAAGATAGGCTTGAAATGAGCTGTTCGACTGGAAAGAGAAAAATGAAGTACTATGGAACCTCACTCTCTCTCTTTTTGTTTTCGTAAGATTGCAGGTGTAGAGTGAAAGGGATGTATTGGTGTATACATATATGTAGTGTAGTAGTATTATCAGAACGTAGTGGAAGTGGCAGAGGAAGGGAATGGGTGGGTTTGCAGTGAATTAATTTGGGGTGGTGGATGCTCAGTCAATTCTGGAGGGATAAGGGTGGGGAATTGATTTGGGTAATGGAGGGAGCAGAGGTGTAAATGAATTGGAATAAAAATATATATACATAAACATACAAGTATATATGTATAGCTTATATACATTGAGAGTACACACATATATATATATATATATATATATATATATATATATATATATATATATATATATATACACACACACATTACATGCTTAATATTTAAACATTAAAAGTAATCTACAAAATTAGAAATTTAATAGTCTACTAGGATCAGTTAAACATGTTTAGGAATTAAAATAATTCAAATTTTTATTAAATTTTTTTTAGGATTATTACAGTTTCCAACTAAATAGTCAAGATCAATATTACTAATCTTGTTTGAGCATTCCAACTATGTTTGGTTGTTCGTGCTCCATTTTGATGTTGTGCTTGGGTCATTTTAATCTTTGTAATTTGTTTCCAAAGATTAATAAAATTCCTTTTTTGCCGTTCGAAAAGAAAAAAGATTAATATTACTAAGGTTGCTTGTAGTAACTTGCGAGGTGAAAAAGAAAAGCTAATTCCCAAATTTTAAAATTTGAATTATTTGATTTAGTTTCCAACTGAATAGTCAAGATTAATATTACTAATGTTGCTTGTGGTTGCCATTTGCATTTAGTACTTCTACTTTTCAACTTTAAATATGAGAAACTTTCGTTTGGACTTTCAATCCAAAGACATATTGGTTTAAATAATGACATAGATACACATATAGCCAGACGTGTATAATGAACATGTTTGGAGGATATTTCATTTCATTATAAGAAGATGTATGGAATAGGAAAATATCTAGTATTTTGGAATTCAAAAAGATTTGGGAGATATGATATGATTAGGTTACATGTCTCACTTCAAAATTTGAATGACAATCCAATCAATTCACGACACTTGTTGCACTTACGACCTTCTCACGAAAAGTCATCTTGCAATACTATATAAGATAAGATAAGATGTCAAATACAAGCACTAGTATTAACCAATCAAGTTCCCAAAGAATTCTATCATGACCAGCCAAGATACACGTCTAAATTGAGATGGCTAATGAGCCAGTGGTGAGTTCCTTCCCATATAATTATAACTCTAAAATTTTACCAATACCATTTATTTCATCAACACAGAACTAACATTAGACAATAAACAAAATATGAGATCATGGAAAATTAATCTTTATACACGTTTTAAATTACTCCTTGCAACCATTATCCACAATAGGCAAATACAGGACACACAAAAACTCATCTTGTGACCTTGTCCTTTGTGCTGTTCTTTAAGCCTAGAGCTGTACTCTAAAAAAAAAAAAAAAAAAAGAAAAAAAGAAGAAAAGGAAAACAGTTGTTAGTAGCCTGTGACATACTGCCCCTCTCTCTCGGCACTGTCTGATCTCTTTCATCTCCATTTGAAAGTTGAACCCAGATTCCACCTCTCCTCATCACGGCGATGAGCCGACGAGTCTTTTTCGAGTGGCCACGACGGACATTGAAGGCGTCGGAGGTTACCCCGGCTCAGATCTACGTAACGGCGGCCCCATGCGTCGACGAGATGTTGATCGATGACAGTGGTGGTGGTTTTCTTTCTCTATTTTCTCTCCGATACAGATCGGGAGTCATAATCTATCCGGGGATTAAAAACAAAATCGGGTACTTTGATCCAATTAGCTTTACCCGCGGACTTTCCAAAAAAAAAAAAGGTAGCGGTATTTGAATTAGCCGATTTTTTTTAAAGGGTAAATTTCACTTACCTCCCCTGAGGTTTCTGACAATATAGAGACCTCCCTTATACTTTCTGAAATTTCACTGTCCTCCCTTACTTTACAAAAAAATTGGCAGATACATCACTTGCCGTTAAAAATAGTCTAACGGCGTTAACTTTGCTGGTAACATGACCTTAATGCCCTTGAACTTGACTTTATTTTTTTCCTTATTTGAGTTTATATTGCATAAATGTTTTAAATGACGTGAAAAAATAAATAAATAATTTACTTTTTTCTTGGAACTTTCTTTTCTTTGACTCAAAAAAAATTTTAGAATTTTTTTTTAGTTCCCAAAAGATATATTTTCACATTTTGATAATAAAAATAAGAGTATCAATAATCAATTAAGACCATTGCTTGCATTGGATGGTATTATTTATTTATTTTTTTACATTTTTAAGTTTTTTTTTCTTTCTCTAAATTTAAAGCTCTAACTAGACTTCTTTTTCTTCTTCTTCTTCTTCTTCTTCTTTTTTTTTTTTATACATATTTTACCTAACCCCTCTCTCTCTCTCTCTCTCTCTCTTGCAATAGCGATGATAATGGTTTAAAAAATAATATGAAAATCCTTCTAGGAGAAACAAGCATTTCGCACACACAAAAAAAAAACTATTTTAGGACAACTATCTATTGAGAAAAAAAGTTTTCGGATAGTTTTTTTACACAAATTCATGGATCCCATTGAGAAAAAAAACAGTCTAATTTTTTTACAAAATAAACTCATAAATGCATTATTATTATAGGACAATTATCTATTATTTTTTAGAATGTTGCATTTTTGCATTATACAAGCAAAAAATAATGTATTAATGAGTTTTCTTTTGTGAAAAATTAAACTATTTTTTTCTCAATGGGATCATTGAATTGGTCTACAAAAATTTTGCAAAAAATTTGATGCTTATAGTTTTTTTTAGATGTTACCTCTAATGAAATAAAATAAAAGAGAGAGAGAGAGAGCGGGTAGGTAAAATATCTAAAATTATAGAGAAGAAAAAGGAGTCTAGTTAGAGCTTTAGATTTAGAGAAAGAAAAAGAAACCTAAAAAAAGTAAAATAATAAAACTACCAATGCAAGCACTGGGCTTAAGTGATTATTAATACTTTTGTTTTTATTATCAAAATGTGAAAATATATCTTATGGGAACTAAAAATAAATAATTTAGTTTCTTTTTCACGCCTTTCAAAAATTTTATGCAATATAAACTCAAATAAGGAAAAAAATAAAGTAACGTTTGAATTTAAGGGCATTAATGGCATTTCACCATCAAAGTTAACACCGTTGGCATTTTTTAACGGTAGGGGAGGTATCTGCCAATTACTTTGTAAAGTAGGCGAGGATAGTGAAATTTCAGAAAGTATAAGGAAGGTCTATGTGTATTTGTCAAAAACCTCTGGGGAAGTAAGTGAAATTGTACCTTTTTTAAAAAAAATGGGTAGCGCTATTTCGATTGGCTCTACTTTTAAAAAATGGGTAGCGCTGTTTCTCTTGGCTCTACCCAGAAATTAAAAACCAAAAAACCCGCGGATAAAAAAAAAAAAAAACCACAGTATGGCCTTTTCAATTGGAGAGGAGATAGAATGCGATCTTGAAGGGGGGAGAGAGAGAGAAGGGACGGCGACCGACGGACGGGAAGGAGGTTGTGAAACGCTACGATGGGTTTAGGGTTTGCTGAAATGGGAAAAAAAGGAGATCCCCTTTGGTGTTCACTTTCATGGATTTGGACCCTCTTTGGTTCTGATTTCTGAGCAAGCTCCCGAGGGCTTCGAGGGCTTATAGGCACGGTGATAGGGGTTTGATAAAGCCTGATTCCTCCCACATCTCTAGTTGGTATGATCTTTTCTTGAATTGACAACTTTTTTTTACATTTTTTTTATCTGAATCGCGAAGGGCGTCTATTTCTTTGACCAGAGATTTTCTTTTGGGTAAGAAAACTTTATTTTTGTGAGATTTTATCCCTTGCCAAATGCATTTTTAACGGAAGAGACTGAAGAGTGATATGCTTCTTTGCTGTTTGATGAAATGCCTCACTGGATGGTGTTCTGGGATTTAGTAGCGTGCCTGATAATTTCTAAAGATATGTTGCTTTGAGTCTGCTAATATTTTTTGATAACTTACCGGGTCAGCTTAGGCGTAACTAAGTCACATAATATGCATGTGCTAGCCTGTATGAGAGCAGGAGCGTGAAAGTGTCCGTCAAAAATATCCCAAACTTACGATGGCAAGAATTGAGAGTGCTAGCGCAAAGCGAGATTGAGAGTGAGTGGGAGGCACTACTGAAGGATTATGTGAGTACGCGCGAAACTTGACTAGTCCTGGGAGGCTAGGACCACTCCACTGTGCACTAGCGGGTCCAACTAAAGCGAGGGAAAAGTCTGCATAGACTGACCCCTCAGGATGAAGATGTCCATTTGATGCATGATGCAGTTTATGCAAAATACGTTATGTTTAAGTATGCTCTCTCTCTCTCTCACACACACACGCGCGCGCGCACATTTTCTGCATTACTCGCATGCATGTTTTTGTATTTTTGGAGTTCCATGTTATGGTCTAAGACTCTAATACAATATATGAGTTAGCCTTTACAGAGACGCTTAGTGGCCTTTTTTTCACGTTTCGTGTATCGCTTGTTTTTTCATGGTCCAGGAAGTTTCAAGCTGTGATGCAGATTACAGCAGTGGCAGATACTGCGGTATGATGGATACTTTTTTACTTTATTATAGAAGGCCGAATTTGCAAAACTTGATACACTGACATTTGAACTTTCTGATTTTCAGATATACATTGACATGGGTGGCTCATTAGAGAGCTATTGGCTCTGACTGTTAGTTTGTGAATTGGCACAATTATGCCTCTTTCTATACATTGGGTACGTAAGAATTCCGTCTTTTTCTGGATTTACGCTCCACAATAACACCACGTTTCAACGATTCCTAAACTTCCTAGCCATTGGTGTACAGAATTTACACGCTCCATAATGTTGCCTTCAAGTCCATTCTGGTGTTGATTATTTGCTCTCTCTTTCACAGATGGACTTTCAGGTCACAAGACTTGGTGCCATGTTTCTCTGTTATGCCCACACTAAAGTCGAAAGGGCAAGCAACAGTGCCTCCAATCTACAGTATTGTAAGTTCTGATGTACATGGATTTGAATGCTACGAAACATCTTCTCCAAAATGTTTATTTGTCAAATATTTTCACCATGTATACTTCGATCCAACAAAGGCTTGTCTTCAATTTTCCTTCAGTCCAGCAGTGTTGGTTTATTTGTTGAGCATCTATTCCATAAATAAAGTGAGAACCACTATTGCCCCAATGGAAACTATTTTTACAACTACCTTAAATATCTGTTCAAAAAAAAACTACCTTAAATATAACACGAATCAATTGTTAGGGCAAAGTGGTAAAATTACTAACCCAAAGTGGTCAACGGTCCTGAAATTTAATGAAGGAATTTTATGATGAAGTGCAAGACTCTTGCTCACTCAAATTGACAGTTGTTAGGAAGTATAAGGAAATGTTGATATCCATAATTTCAAATTTTTATGGTATGTAGTTAGTCTTACTATATTTTCTTGCTATGGATACTTGAAAGTGAGACCAAAATGTTGTAAATGTCAATTCGGCAGTTGGGTTCAAAACTCTCCTTTGTTTGGCTTCTTGCTCATTGATTTTCAGTTTTTAAGCCTAGGCTCCGTAGAGTTTTGGAGAAATGGTGAAGTACTTTGAAGTAGACAATTAGCAAAAAATCATTCTTATTTTCCACTTTGATGTATATGTACAAAAAAAACTACTTGAATTTAGAAGTTATTGAAGAAAGGATATGGTCACTTGTTAATTCACTCTTATGTCCGTTCACATTTAAGCTTCTCTTCTTCATTCTTGTTTACTTTCCTTTTTCCCAACATATTATAAAAAGTAAAAACTGAACGAAGCGCTAAGAAACAATAGAAGCATTTATCCGTGCAATAAAAATGTTGTGGTCCTTGATGGATATACACAGATCTAGATACCGATATGTCCAGAACCGTTGATGTGTATGAACTTTGTATCTACCAAGTGGAATTCACGTGTATCAAACAGTTTCGTATATTTGTGTCGGAATCTGTGCACGTCTGACGTCTATCTATGTTTGTACTTTGTAACATTGCTCCCGTGCAATCGATCCATAATCTCTTCTATATGATATTGAACACAAAAATTGTTCAACAATGTCTCCTTGAAAAATTTTAGGAAAAACAAAAAAAATTTAATTTAATTTTTTTTAGTTTCTCGAAGAAAATACTCCATGAAAGAAAGATAACATGGGCCTCTAGCCAACAAGCCCGATTACTGCAGATTAGAGTTTCTCTCTCATTTTGCTCCTCCCCTTTTCTTTTCTGCTTCCTTCGGAAAAAACCAGGCAGCCATTGGAGTAACGAAGGAACATAGGGAAAATCTCACATATGAGTGCTGGGGAATCTCTCTCTCTCTCTCTCTGTGTTACATTTCTTGTGTACACGTTTCAATTTGGATTTGGTGGTAAGAATTTATGGCTTTTGTTATCCTTCCAAGAACTCTGTTACTTCTTCCATATGATGAAATTAAGAAATTATGTACAAATATCCTCAAGATGTGATCCACCTATGAATTCCATTCCCAACCTCGGACGGATCAATATGTGTTTTACGGGTTTTTCCATACCGTTTTTGGGGTCTTTATGGTGTTCTGCGTCAAAGTAACATGTATAAAGAGCAGAATTGTTTATTGGAATGAAAGTCATCAAACTAATAAATTTCAATCTTGATTGCCTCGAAAACTGACTTTGTGATATTGGAGCCCAAATTTGGTATTCAAACTTGGAAATTTAAGTCCTTATTGGCTCAAAAACTGATTCTTTAAAATTGTGAAACCTACAATTTGACTTTAAGTTCAGGAATTTCGTTTCTTTGTACTTTATATTGATTTATTTTTTGGCGGTCAATGTACTTTATATTGTAACTGACTGCCATGCATGCAGATATGGCATTTAGGCATAGGGTTCTAAATGTGAAGTCCAAATTTGATCTACCTTATGATTTTGCCATATTATGATGGAAAGTATTCTTTCATTACCTTAGTTGTCTATTCATATGAATGTGTTTGTGTTTGTTTGCATTTGTTTGCATGTGCGCCTGTGCGTGCGTGTTATATCTTTGATCATTTTTTATAAACGGGGCTAGACTCCATGTTGTGGTAGTCTCTATTGAATATGATCATGCTTGCTAAACTCGGAAGAAGAAGTGGATTCTCTCTGCTGTATGAATTTAAAAACTACGGATTGTATTCTGTCATACTGTGATGCAGTCCATAAAGGGAACGAGATAGAACAAGATTAAGGAAGCATTTTCAGATGGAGATTGTTTGGTTTCAAGTTGAACTTACATGGGTCAATTGGATTAATTTATACGGATGTCTCTATTTCTAATAGAGTGTCGTTTATACTTATTTAGGTTAAGTATGCTGCTGGTCAAATTTATGGTTAAGGCCTTAAGGGTATTTTGATAATTTAATAAGTGATGGATTTTATTAGTTGTCAATATGAGAATTTGAGATTCTTTGTGCGTGGGAAATTGTCTAACCCTTGCGAGGGTGAAGCGTCTCTCTTCCTCTTCTCTTTCTTCTTCTTTGCGTACAAGTTACTATTCTCGGGTACTATTCACAGTGCCTGAACAGCCATCAAAACAGCCCTGAATCCAAGGTTTTTCTCCCTAAAAACCTTACCTTTCATAAACCGTACATAAAAAGTCCCACATAACCTCCCCTCCTCCTTTCCACCACAAAAGCCCACAATAACTTTATGTGAATTGCCTGCTACTGCTGCTGCCATGGTTCTGATTTTGGATAAGCTACGCATAGGAAAGTACCCCCCACCCCACGTGTCCTACATCATATTGTTGCAATAAACTTTCAAATATTTGCCGGTGGAGCATTTGGTGGGAATATGGGAGCCAGACCAGTGCCACCAGAAAAAGGAGTCTTCCCTTTAGATCACATGCATCTCTGTGACCTGGTAGTATCACTTAAAGACTTCATAAGAAAGCTTCTTTGTTATTCTGTTTGAAGGACAAAATTTCGCTACAAGTTGTAACCTTTTGTGTTGAATTTTTGGCGATGTCTTTGTTGAATTTGAGATAAACTTGTGTGATTGCTTATTTTCACATTGATTTCGTTTCAGGAGAAGAAAGAATACATCAGTTGTCTGAAATCCGCAGGTCATAAATCTGATAAGTGCAGGAACTTCATAAATCTGATAAGTGCAGGAACTTCATAAATCTGATAAGTGCAGGAACTTCTCGAAAAAGTACCTTGAATGTCGTATGGAAAAGTTGGTACTTTTTGTTCATTTTTCGTTTTTTTTCTTTCTGCAAACGACGTGTTTCTAAGTAAGTGATAAACCGTCTTCTTTACATTTTTTTTTTCTTTCTGCAAACGACATGTTTCTAAGTAAGTGATAACCGTCTTCTTTACAATCAGCTTCTGAAAGTTATTGAACTCATAAACTTAGCTCTATGTTGGACCTTAAATGATGTAGTCTTTTGGAACCAATGGCAAGATGGCAAGCATGAAATCGTCTCCCTATGTGACGTAGCCACTGCGTAAAGTTAAAACTTTGGAAATTGGAACTTTGCACACTTTCTCGACAATTTTGTCAACTGAAAGTGGTTGTATTCAGATTCCCTTAATTGTATTGATTTTATCACTCTTTTTTGTTGCCGTTCTTTTCATTTCTTCCTTTATCAATGTCAAATTGAGGCTGGATGGAACTTCTGGAGCATAAACCATGAATAAAATCGCTATCTTCGTGCTCAACACAATTGTGGTCATTAGTATATGATATCAAAATATATCTGGCCTTTTCGTGTTTATGCCTTGATACCTTGATGGACATGCATTCATTGCTACTACTTCGATGTAAGGTTCTTGTTAGGTGGAACTCAAATGGTCAGGTGAGTAACTCTACACTACCTAAATTCTGTTTCATGTGTGAAAGTTTGCAGTGTGACTATTTTAAGGGTGCCCTTGTCCGCAAATGCTGTTTCCCATATACAACTATTTTAAGGCTGGCCATGTCCGTCCTTGTAAGGTCATGCTCATTTTGCAAAACGTGCCTCCAAATTTTTTAGTTTTGCTTGGATTTATTACGGAAATCAAATTGGGAATAGATATTTCATATTAGGAGTCAGTTCTGCAAGCTTGGTTCCATCATCCATGTAAGAACTGGTAATCAAATTTTTTTAATTGGTGCTGTAGTTACATTTGTCGATATTGGTTGCATGAGAATCAATTGATCAAATTTATGGGCATGTTTACTGATATGGAATCCTAGTAGGAATCTTTTCCTTATAAAGTTTTTACATGATATAGGTTCTTTGCAAAAGGCAGCAGTTAACCTCTTTCATTAGGACAATGCAAGTTTTATGTATTGTTAGGTTATATGCGTGGAGGACCCTTTAGTTTACTTCCCTTGCCCGTTTTTGCCTGTAGATCGTCATATTTACTGGAAGTCTAGAAGCTATGCAATTGAGAATATCTGAATAATATGGTCATGCTGGTCATTAGCATGTAACATTCCTGTGATGGACACCTATTAAGGGGGAAGAAGCGTTTCGAGGCTATTCAAACAGTTTTTTTTTTTTTTTTGGCTGTTTCAGGAACTTGATGGCGAAGCAAGACATGTCAGAACTCGGATTCGGAAAGGAAGGTGGCGTTGAAGCTTCTGAAGAGAAAAAAGAAGACCGAATAGGTGACTGACGTGAACGATTTCTGTGCCAGGTTTTGTTGCCTTGGAAGATGTGGCCGTGAAAATTTGAAGACCTATTTTGTTGGACTGAATTGATTTGGAATATTGTTTTCCTCTCCTCTTACTTTTACACTCCGTTTGGATGGGGTATTATTTTCAGAGGGATAAGTTTTAGATTAGGGATAAGATAAGAATGTGTATTATTTTTGGAGGGTTGACCCACATTGATGTGATGTTTATGGAAGGGGGATTAAAAAGTAGATGGTTTGGATGAGAGATTAGGGGAATAACTTTTGACTTGGTTTGGATGACTTGAAAATAAGAGGGGTATAAGATGGAAAAAGCTGTGAAATGACTCTCTTGCCCTTGTGGTGTGAACCGAACTGGTTTTAAAAAATTTTAAATCCTAGGAACCGAACCGAACCGGATTAAGAAAAAACCGAAAAAAAAACTCGGTTCAGTCCGGTTCTTCGGTTCGGTCCGGTTCTTTTTTTTTTTTGTTAACTCCTGGAAAAAACTGTTTTTTGTTAGTGGAACACCCCTAAGGCCCTAGCGCCTTGTGAAGGCATAGGGTTGTAAATGAGCCCGAATTGAGCCGAGCTTTAGAATGTTCAGGTTTGTTTATTTAGTTTTTAAACGAAATCAAGCCGAGCTCAAGCTCAATAAAAATTTGACTAGCCAAGCTTGCCTAAGTTTGAGTCGAACTCGAACTTGTTCACGAGTCTTAACGAGTCAAAAAAATTAGCTAACAAGTCTAGAAATTCAAATAAATTTTTTATTTTGTACATAAATAAGTCCACATATATATGTATATATATGTATATACGGAAATTTTCTTATCCACACCTCCCGGAAATAAGAAAAAAATAGTTTTTTTTGTGTTGCAAATTATTTTTGGAAAATCCGATCCGTCCAATGTGTTCAGAAAGTGTTTTCAAGGGTCCACGCGGGAAATCTTAAAAAAAAAAATACCGGGAAGAGCTTGATCCAAGCAGTTTTTCGCAAAAACTGTATTTTTACAGTTTTGCGAAAATTGCTTGGATGAAGCCCTTTCCAGTATTTTTTTTTTTGAAGATTTTTCGCATGGACCCTTGAAAACACCTTCTGAACACATTGGACGGATCGGATCGTCAAAAAAATGCTCGGATCACGAAGGTCCGGAAGTCCGGAGTCCGGAAGTCTGGAGTCCGGACTAGAAGTGGAACTTATATATATATATATATACACAATTTACTTCCGGTCAGGGCTCCCGGATTTTTAAAAAATCCACACCTCATAGATCCCGATCGAATTTCGACGATCCGAACCGTCCACATTTTTATGTAAAATTGCTCAGATCAAGCCTTTCCCGGTATATTTTTTTGCTGATTTCTCGGGGGACCCTTAAAAACAACTTTAAACACATTGGACGGTTCGGATCGTCGAAATTCGATCCGAAAAGTGGAGGTCCCGATTTTTTTAAAAATCCGGGAGCTCTAGAAGTGGATTGTACTCCCTCCGTTCCTATTTGTTTGTCCACTACGAAAAGTCGTGCCACTTTTCAAATAAAAAAATAAAGTGTTTTCGTGTATCATTTTTCAAATTTTTTACACCGAATTAAAATGCGGACCTAGCCTTTTCGGACCAAATTTCGACGATCCGAACCGCTCAATGTTTTTAAAAAGTGTTTTTAAGGGCCTACGCGGGAAATCTCCAAAAAAAAATACCCAGAAGCTGCTGTAACCTGAATGCTCATGGATCTAGCTCATGGATCTAGCACATGGATACTAACTCAAGAATAATCTCAATAAAAGGAACTAACTCATGGATCTAGCACATGGATACAGTTTCAATCATGAAACGGCAAACCAAAAACACGGCAGCCCAGAAACAAGCATTTTGAGTCAAAGAAAAGAATAGTCTAATTTTTTACCAAAAGAAAAAGACTCATAAATACGTTATTGTTTTGGGGCAACTATCCATTATTTGTGAGAACCTTCCATTTGCATTCTGCACACACAAAAATGTATTAATGGATTTTTTTGGGTAAAAAATTAGACTATTTCATGTTAATAGTTTTTTTAGTGCGAAATGCTTGTTTCTCCTAAAAGGGTGTGCATATTTATTTTAGACATTTATTACCTCTAATGCAAGAGAGAGAGAGAGAGAGGTTAGGTAAATTATGTTTAAAAAAAAAAAGAGAAGAAAAATGAGTCTAGTTAGAGTTTTAGATCGAGAAAAAGAAAAAGAAACCGTAAAAAAAAAAAAAAAATCACCAATGCAAGCAGTGGGCTTAGGTGATTGTTGATACTCTCATTTTTATTAAAATATCTCTTATGGGAACTAAAAAAAAATTAAAAAAATTAAAGTCAAGAAAAAGAAAATTCCAAGAAAAAAAGTAAATAATTAAGTTATTTTTTCGCTCCTTTCAAACTTTTTATATAATATAAACTCAAACAAGAAAAGAAAATAAAGTAAAGATCGAATTAAGGGTATTGACGTCAATTCACCATTAAAGTTGACACCGTTAGGCATTTTTTAACGGCAAGGATCTGCCAAATAGTTTGTAAAGTAAGGGAGGTCAGAGGAATATCAGAAAGTAGAGGGGAGGTCAGTGGAATTACATTTAAAAAATATGAGTAGCGCTCTTTCGATTGGCTCTACTTTTAGAAAATGGGTAGCGCTCTTTCCATTAGCTCTACCCGGGAATTTCTTTTTTAAAAAAGCGTTATTTTAATAAAGCGTTGGCAAATAAACCAAAAAACCCGCGGATGAAAAAAAAAAAAACCCAAACAGATGGCCTTTCCAATTGGAGAGGAGAGAGGATGCGATCTTGGGGACGGACGGGAAGGAGGTTGTGAAACGCTACGATGGGGTTAGGGTTTGCTGAAATGGGAAAAAAAAGGAGATTTCCTTTGGTGTTCACTTTCATGGATTTGGTCCCTCTTTGGTTCTGATTTCTGAGCAAGCTCCCGACGATTGGGCTTATAGGCACAGTGATAAGGGTTTGATAAAGCCTGATTCTTCCCACATCTCAAGTTGGTATGATCTTTTCTTGAATTGACAACTTTTTTTACATTTTTATCTGAATCACGCAGGGCGTCTATTTCTTTGACCAGAGATTTTCTTTTGGGTAAGAAAACTTTATTTTGTGAGATTTTATCCCTTGCCAAAAGCATTTTTACCGGAAGAGACTCAAGAGTGATATGCTTCTTTGCTGTTTGATGAAATGCCTCACTGGATAGTGTTCTGGGATTTAGTAGCGTGCCTGATAATTTCTAAAGATATGTTGCTTTGAGTCTGCTAATGTTTTTGATAACTTACCGGGTCAACTCATTAAGACGACCAAATGATTTCTTTTGAAAAGCTTGAAGTTTTCAAAATACCCTTTACTTTTTGGTATTGGATGAGACAGCACTCTCTACAATGCGTAAGAGAGATGGCATTAAGATTTAAGGGTATACTTGGACAAATATTTTGGGACGCAAGAAAGTCAAAGAATGGACAAACAAATTGGGAGTTGGGAATGGAGAAGTATTTTTGTTCATATATACATCCCAAAATGGTGATGATACTTTAGGGGAAGGAGAAAGTCGTAGTTGTTGGCATACATCTTGTAGAGTTGAACTCAAATGATCTGGAATATTGTTTTCCTCTCCTCTTACTTTTAATGTTAAGGATACATGTAATACCCAACTTTACAAGAAGTAGTGTGGTATTGAAGTTGCACTCCAAGTTGGAAAGTACAGAAGCCATGAAGTGCTTCATTTTTTGTGTTTCAGACTGGGTTTTTTTCTTTTTTTTCTTTTTTTCTTTTTCGTTTGCATTCTTGGGAATGGCTGCTTTTTTTTTTTTTGGTCGAAATGGTAGAAGCTTCAGCGATAGAGATTGAAAAGGGGTAGTGAAAAAATAAAAACAAAAGAATCCAACAATACATTAACGAGGATATCGCTTTCTTCTATTGTTCGTCTTAAGAAGCCAAAAAAGTTTATACCTGTCACAGTCGAAATTGAAATTCTAAGACAAATAGTTCCTATTATCTTACCTTCACTGAAACACAACAAAAATTATTCCATCCAGAATGTGTGCCATAACTTCTGAGCTTTAAGGGTGATTCTAGGCTCATCTTTTAAAATTATTATTAGCATATATTCTTTGGATCCATTGCCACAGTCGTCATATCTGAACTTCATGATAGTTCAAGAAAGAAAAATGACGAGATCTCGTATACTGAAGAAACTAAAGACACATCAGTTTCTTAATCTATAGGCACAGTTTGATGTGTCTATATATCATCCTTTAGAGAAAACTGATAACTAAAGTATTGGAGGGTCGGACGGAGAGTATTGGAGGGTCGGACGGAGAGAGAATCGCCCGGCAATAGCAGAGAATCGCTCGGCATACAAAAATTTTCCCCATTTCCTGGATCTACAGCTCCAAGGCAAATTAGCGGCTTGAACTGTTGAAGTACCAATCTACTCGAGAATAATCTCAATAGAAGGAACTAACTCATGGATCTAGCACATGGATACAGTTTCAATCATGAAACGGCAAACCAAAAACACGGCAGCCCTTTTCTATTGTTACAGAAGCTGCTGTAACCTGAATGCAATCTGCCACCTCAGAAACATCATCAATGGCAAAAAGCATATAACTTCATAAAGACTAGAAGGTTACTACTCGCAACATTGCAGCAATTGAACATTCTAAACTTGCTAAAGATCGCAACATAGCAGCAATTGAAAATAACCTCCAAAATGTTTCAAGATGCCGAGTTTTCCATAATTACATTACAAAACAAAGTTAAAAAGATCGTATATAAAGCCTAGTCGGGATATGTCCCTTACAGTGGTTGAAACATTTCTCATGTGCTTAACCCAGAAACTAGAGATCACAAGGATTTCTCATGTAATGATTTCCAATTAAAGCAGCTGCTTGCCTTTGCAGTTACTGAACCAGACACCAGAACTTTCAGAGTTAAGGGTACACACCTAGTTTGACCACGGTACTCTGTAATTTGTGATTTGTCGGGTCCAAGAACATGAGAAGAGCGCTCAAAGCAAGCAGAATATCAGCCGGAACAAAATGCAAGCCAAATATCACTCGTGTTCAGTATGGAACACCATCGCACCAAAATGAGATCCACAAGCCCGCATGCAGATGGAGCCTCATAGGAGACGAAGAGATCCATTAAAATAGTGACTGGTGCAAAAGTGTTAATATTCAAACAAGAAAAAAAAAAGGTGCCCGAGGTAAATATATTCACAGTTTGTGGAAAATTATGACACAGTCACTTAAAGCTTGAAAGGGCTAATGCAATATTATCAAGTTATTCAAGCCAGAACAATAAAAGCCTTTTCAAAAACTGACAACCATGCAAGTATGCAACTATCTTAGGGCAATGAGAAACTACTGAAGTTTGGAGGGACAATGGCCCTCAGCCGCCACATCTTACATCCGCCCTGTGATGAAATATTCAGGAGAGATGAAAATCTCAAACGAGCACTTTCACTTCCCAAAAACAGATACAGAAAAAACTCGCTGCCCTTGTAGTTTTTCAAAGCTGCATATTTGACCTTTCTGTCCTTCTATAACACCAATTTAAAAAATACAAGCAACAGATGACAATATTTTAATGAATCAAAAAAATACAATTCGCCTTTGCAGCACAAACTTCTTGATTTAAAACCCGAGTACATAACTCTACATTTGAAGAGGGTAATGACTTGCGGGCTGGGTGTGGAACACATAAAATTATCACACTCGGCAACATTCAAGAAAACTACCTATTTCAGCTTCGATATCAGGCAGTGATGAACTATTTCAGAAAGATCATGACACCATGGATGCAAATTATATCATGTTCATTACCTACAGAAAGGCCTATATATAGATATTTAGTCCAAGCTTAATTTGTGATTACCAGAACCCGGAGTGGTTACTTTCATTAGTAGTTTTCTTAATGAACATATGAAGAAACAAAGAAACATAATGTGCTACAACTCAAAAATCAAATTTCCATAAAGTATTATCACTTACCATTCAACCATTGACCATACCCTGTCGTTTACCATTCAACCAACATAACTAAGTAAAACAATTAAAAAAACTGAAACTTCCACTAGGTGTTTCCATCCACTTCCACACCAACAACAAACACTCAAAATGGAAAAGAAATCAAACAAAGCAACATAATGCATAAGCCCACAGGAGCACCACCTTTGGTTTTACACTATAAGAACTATAAAGATAAAATTCGAGCATTGGATACTTATATGCAAAGCTTTTATTTTATGTTTGATAATTAGTAAGTCCTAGGTATTCCCAACTTAATTTTATTTTTGGTCGGTGCATATGCTTCCTTATACCAAACCGAAACCGGCCAGATGTTTAGCTTTAAAACGAACCAGCCCCTGTGTAGGTTAAGTTTATAAAAACCACCCCATTGCGGCGGATCAGTTTGGGTCAGCTGAAGTTGCCTGCCTATTTTTGTCCAGTTTAAACATAGAATTTACTACCTCCGTCACATATTCGTAATTCTTATCGCAAAGCCAAGCCATTTTTCAGATAAAAAAACTAAAGCACTTTCGTGCAATTTTTTTTTTTTCTTCACCAATTTAAAAAACAAATTGAGATCTTTATTGAACAAAAGTGCTTTATTTCTTATCTGGAAAATAGTGACTTCAAAGAAGTGGCAAAAAATATGAGACGGCTGGTGTATAACTATCCTCTAGATTACAGGTGAGTAGAGATGATCAGGATCTGCACCTTAGGGTCTTGGAGTAATTGCTTCAAAAGTGTGGAATACTGGAGAATCAAAGTGAGGGGGTTCTAGAACAATGTAAGCGCCTTTATTCTTGCACCGTTCTTCAGTTGCCTGCAAGGAAGACAAGACATAACATGCCATTAGTTTCCACAACACTTTCCCTAAGAAACAGTTAACATATACATCACGATAATTTGAACATATTCAATGCAAACAACCCAGAAAATGCATCAATCTAGTGTCCAGACTTCACAAACTGGAGGTACTAATGTATCCTATTGGACAACTTACATCACAGGTCTGATATTAAAGGATTATTGTTTGTTTTTTCAGAAAATATTATTCGGCAAGAATCAACTATCATGATTAACGAATAGTTACCGTTTCTTTTTATGATATCATATTATTTTCTCAAAGAGAACATTGACACTCAATTAATCTTACTACCATTACATGTAGCTATTTACGAAGAGGAACATCACATTCAAACAGAAAGCACAAGCATGTTTAAGAGGTTATTTATACAAGTCAGTCCTCAGAGACGTCATGACAAGTTGAAATTAATCATGTTAGTGCAAATTTCAGGTCCATTGAAGGACATTATCAGCTTAATGAACCAAAGAACAACAATAACTCCTTTTTGCCAAGGTTCCAGAAAGAAGCAGGGTCGAGGGAAATAAAAAGGCTAATAAAACCAAATCAATATATATATGCTTTCAAATTGAAAGTCTTCTTGACGTAGGTCCACTGTCCGACATACTTATATATCAAGTTTTAAGGCATTGAATATTTGCTACAAAAATATAATAAGTTCTCATGAACAAGCTTACTCACCTAACCTATTAGGACAAGGGAAGAAGGAAAATAAGATATTCCATTCTCACACCATATCCGGATTGGGTATGCAAAATAGATACCGTTTTCAAGCAAACAACAGAATAAAGTCAATTCAAATTTCATTTAAGAAAATGAAAGTAAATCACAAAGCAGAAGTTAATAGTTACATGTACATGTAGTTCCAATCATTTGTCATATATCAGATAATAACCGGGTTAAGCTTTCAAGATAAACTCAAGAGAAAATGAACAAAAAATTTAACTCCTTGTCAACTTCTATTACAAATTAAATTACACGGATAATAAAGATATGAAAGGTTAATGTTATGTTTCTATATTAATGGCACATGCAAAAGAGGAAAAAGGGAAGTTAGTTGAAATCTTTAATTTTGCTACCATAAAATGATAATCAATTCTACGCCAATTTTAACACAACTGCAACGAAAGGTTACCTGTGTTATTTTTTCAAAAAAGTTACAGTATATCCAAAGAACTACTCCTATGAAATATGTGGAATAATTTATCATAGTTATTCATTTATGCATAAGATTATTTGAGTTGAACTTGTACAATGTGCAGGTGGGATCGACGACGCCTTTGGGTGCCTCGACTTGGCAACCCACGTTGTGGGCGCTTACAGACACCACCTTGACATCCAGAGAGCGGATGAGGTATCACCTAGATGGATAAAAATATGGAGTGTATCACTTACTGTAGTCGCGCCCACTGTCCCTACGTATTTATCTAGAAAACCTGCAGCTACTCTGCCTGATGTAGTAGAAAGAGAGGAGCACCCCACACTCCCACTTACTCACTGCTATGAGGCCCTTTTGTTCACGACCTGGCGTATATTTGGTGTACATCAAATAGTGTGATCTCATTTCTCGACCTCGGCCACATTCAATTAGAACTAAATTAAGAATTAAGATCATCTATTGCCACTTTATTGGGATAATGTTTATGTATTAGCACTAAATTAGCATTGCATAACCTGATAACAACTGAATTAGCAATAAATTCAAGCTTCTAATGAACAATTACCACTGAATTTACATATACGTATTCAAGTACAATGTGATATATACCAACATACATAGACGTACAACTGTACATATGTAGAGTACATACGACGAAGAGAGAGGAGAGAGATCGCAGGTACTTACAAGTGAGAGAGAGAGAGAGAGAGAGAGAGAGAGAGAGAGAGAGAGAGAGAGAGAGAGAGAGAGAACGGCGGGTTAAAGAGAGAGGGAGAGACTAGAGAGAAATGGACGGGGAGAACGGCGGAACACGGTGGCAAAAGAACGATACGCGATTTCGCTGCTCCTTTTTTCCGATCGGATACAACTCCATTCAAGGAGGGTTTTTTTTAAATAAAAAATAATAATCCACGTCATGCCTCTAAAAACGGCATCGTTTGGTAGTTCTAAACTCTTGGGTTTTCCAAGGACGATTTCTATCTATATCGACCATAATTTAATGATTCGAGACACTCTTCTCGTAAAAATTATTATAACACATATGATGTATGAAGATCTCATAAATAAATTACATATTAGTACTTGATCTAAATGAATTTCTATTTGTCAAAATGGATTTGGATATATTGAATCATATCCCTTTCTATATCAAAAACTTTTACGGGTCTTTGAGTACACTTTCTATCTATGTCAGTAATATTTTAATGATCTGAGACATTCATATTATATAATATAGAAAAATACACATCGTGTAAAAATTTCATATTAATTAGATACCGATTGGTATTTGATCTGAATGAATTTATGTTTCTTAAAATAGGTTTTGCTATACTGAATCAAAACCATATTCAGTCCACCACATCTCCCTCGCGCCGAAACTCTTTCCCCTTCTCTCTTCCACGCATATTTCTCTCCGTCGACTGACTTTTTGGATAAATTGAAAATTCATACTATCCAAAAACTATTCGATCACAGAGGGTCTTCACCTCTCTTCTCTTCCCTGCTAGATCTTCTCTATCCTTTTTTGAGAATATCTCAAACCGTATTCGAGTTTTCCCAACTCAATTATGCCCATTTTGAGGTCCGTGTAAATGAGGTCGAACCGATTGAAGCCGAAATCAGAACATTTGTGGCCGCCGACTCGTGAGCCCATTCCCGATTACCACCCCCATCGTGTTGAAAACCATATATACGGAAGTGCAAAGATGGGATCTGTGAAGAATCAAGGGAGGAATTCCTGTTCGTGTGTTTGTTGAATCAAATCAATGGAGTCCTAGCCTCACACCTCTAGATTTTCATACCATTTTTGGAGTTTATATTGCTATCTGTATTGATTTCCTTTTGATGGGATCTGTGATTTTTATTGGTTTAAATTTGAGGATTTGTATTAGCTGCCATGGTGCCAAGCACTTGCAATTGAAGAATACTTGGGTGCTACTGCTTTGATTGGAAGGTTCTCAAACTAATTCAGCTCATCGAGTAAAATGACATTAGGAGCGTCCTGTCATTCCTTTCCTCTGTACCACCTAGCTGAATATCGCTTTCGCTTATTTCAACCAATGTGTAGTCGCAGTTAACAAAATATTGCAAACGTACAGATCCCAAAGTGAAGAGAAATTTAAACAAGATTTTTTTAAAATTGGTGATTTGGTTTTGATTTTTACAAGCATATACCATTGGATTGGCCTCTCGTATCGTGGTATGGTCTTTTAGGACCATTATGCAAAAGAGAAAGAGGTTGTAAATTGCAAGGATGGGGATTTTTGTCCCTTAGTTTATTTTTCTTTTCCTTACCCCAAACTGTTGTCAACGTTTTTGCCAATTTTTCTGAATGGCATGGAAAAAGACGACACTTCTGTGCTGTTAATGGCACAAGAAGAGTGGAATAAAACACTGATGGATTTTTCCGATGGCCACTGGCCAGGATCATTCTATTCATATTCATGTGGTTGGCTTCAAGTCCGTTGATCTTTTCTTTTGGATATTTAGCTATTTTCGATGATGGATTCAATTTCAAGGAAAAAACAGAAGGATAAATTTGTCACAAAATCTTGTTGATTTCACTTCCTGTCCATGACAAATTTTCAGCTATTTTGCTTTCTTGTTTTTTGTTCTTCTGTAAGCTGTCGTTTGTTACGCGTCTGTGGAACCAACCATTTCGTTTAACTCCTTTTATGCCCATTCCCTGTTGTGCACCATGCGCAGCACCGTGTGGTGCGGGAATCTGAGCGTCCATTGCGAAAGTGCATGGCTCAGATTTAATCCAAGCAGTGGACGGTTTGGATTTACATGGGACTCGGACTAAATCCGAGTCGTGCATTTTCACAAGGGGCGGCCGGATGCCCCGCACCACACGGTGCCGTGACTCCACTGTGTGGTTAGTAATGATATCATTCATGTCAGTAACAGAAAGTGAATTAATCTTGTTTCATGTAAGACTCAATCAAATTCCTGTTCGTAAGAATCACACATTTAGGCCTCGTTCGGATATGTACTGAAGTGTAAATTTTTTGTTCTCAAAAAGGTTATTTGTGATCGGATACAAACTGTAGTAGTACTTATGTGGGTCGCATTTTTAACGTTTACTTTCCTTCTCTCCTTCTTTACTCTTCTCAACCACCAACTCTTTTCTCCATCTTTTTTCAGAGAACAGCTCACGCTCTCAGGAGTCTCAACGAATCTGTCTGTCTCTCTTTCTCCATCGCCACAGCTCTCTCTCTCTCTCTCCGCGAATCTCACTGGTTCAACGCAAATCTATCCCTCTTTCTCTCCGAATCTCACATGTTCAGACAGCCTCTCACAGCCGAATCTCTGTGCCGTGACTCCACTCGGTGGTTAGTAATGATATCATTCATGTCAGTAACAGAAAGTGAATTAATCTTGTTTCATGTAAGACTCGATCAAATTCCTGTTTGTAAGAATCACACATTTACTTGTCAAAGTAGCAGGCCAAATGTCGGGGATAATCAAAGCTTACGATAAAGGTTTTTTTATCTTGCTCAAGTTTTTTTTTCTCCTTTGGGCAAAAAGAGAAGAATATGAGTTAAAAGTCGGGTGAAACGGAGAGGGAGAGATGTCAGAAAGTTCAAACATTTTGAGGAAGATAATATCCTGTGTCCTGTTTATTTCCAAATAACCATAGTGATCTAAGAATGGAATAAAATCAACCATGCCTGTCCTTAATAGTTTTGTGGTGCAAAAGTAATGGGAAAATAAAACAATCATATATTGAAAAATAAAACGATTATTGCATGATACATACCCAGTACGCAATATGAATATAACGAAACAGTCAAATAAGTAGAGAACATCCTTTGCTAGAAACATATACAAAAATTAGTTTGAGCAGAGAACGGATGCCAATGAAGATTCACACTAACATCACTGCAAAAAGAACAAATTATCAAAAGCTTTTTATGCACAATCATAATCACGAGTAAAAATAATGCAGAAGTAGAACAATGAGGCATATTATTGACAATGCAATGGGGAGGTCAAAACATGTGACATCAGGTTCCTACAATTACAAAATCATTGAGCCATATGTGAAGAGAAAAACAAAATAGTCTTGCTAACTTTGTCGAAAGATACAAAGCAGTAAGCAGTTACAGATGTTTGTCATGGAAGATTTTAGTACCCATCTAAGAAATTAGCTTGGGCTCACTTCAACTTAGCACAGAGGAAAACCTACTCACTGACCAACTTTGCAAATATCTTCATATTCAACAGCTTGAAGCACCCTCCCATCGAATATACCTTTCTCAATCTGAACCTTGGCACAAAACTTGTCTGTATTCACAGTTAGCAAACGTGCATTCAATCCACGGTAAGCCCCATTAACAATCCTAACAAGCCCCCCAATTTGTGGAATCACTGTTTCAAGCTCTTCCTGATCAACCCTAAGCACATGCTTACTCTCAAGCATCTCAATCTCCCCAACATACTTATCAATCACCTTCCGAACAATGCCCTTTTGCTTATAATACCCTTTCTCGGCCAACTTCTTGCTCATGACCTTCACAATGATACCCTCACACAACCAATAATCCTTCCTATTGATCCGCTCCTTCGCTTTCTCCTGCTCTTTCATCAAATCATCCAAAGCCGACCTAGTCCCAACCCCACTTTTCAATGACTTGCCATTATCCTCTTTAACTTTCTCAATCTCTGGTTCTTCAAAAACCAACTTAGAACTCCCTACTTTCTCTTTGACAACGGGTTTAGAGGATGAACCCAAGCTAATCACAATCTTCTCACCATTCTCTGATTTCTCCAACGGCTTAAGCTCAGCCTCCAAAGGCAGAGCCGCCCCTCCATTTGGCACCGACTGTTCCGCCCTTTCAATTTGCTTCCTTATCTCCCGCTCCTGCTTCTCCTCATCAACTAAATCCGACCTAGCTCGCTTATTCTTCATATTTTCCTTAAAAAGGGTCTCCGAATCCCTATCAATATAAGTAATAAACCACCCTTTCGGGGTCTCCTCAACCTTACACTTGCCCTCACGCCCCAAATACTTTACAAACTCAGTCAAAGACGCCCACTGCGTCGAATTCATGTGAACATGGTGGCGATCGGCGATGTACTCGTTGTACACCACGGTGGCTGCGATGCGGCTGAACCGGTGGCTGCGTTTCATGTGATCGAGGAAGGAGGTTTCGAACTCCTCGGAGTAGCCATCAACGACACGGTTAGGGTTTTGACCGAAGACCTCCATCTGGCGCTGGTGGCCCTCACTCATGCAGTGGCACTTGAACCCGTTCTCGTCACGACATTGTTTCTGGCACATCTGGCAGTACCAACGGAGTTTTTGGAGACCTTTTGCCTTGATACGGTTGGCGATTGCTTTCGGAGTCAGGAATTCGTTCTTCCCCATTGGGATTCGGAACAAGAATAAAAGGGATTCTGGAGTTCGTGGACAATGGAGTGATTGTTCCCAAAGGTCTTCTTAAACCTGGAAACATAATAATACTTATTAAAACATCCTCTCCGTAAAGAAAAAATATACATAAAACCGGACCAGGAATTATAAACAATGTTGCTTTTCGTATTTTCAAGAGATCGTTGTATGGAGGCACCACAAAACCAAAGAGATCTGGATTTGACTAGTAAATACAACATCATGCACAATATGCCCGTTTGTTAGACGGGATAAAATGGTGAAGGGATACATGACACTACGAGATTAATAGTGATCGGATTAGTACCAGTGTACCGCACACCCATACTTAATCCAGGTGGTGAATAACTTAACCAAAAACTGGACATTTGGTCACCTTGTATAAATAATCCAACCCGACTCTCCTACAGGCCCTATGTATACACGAAACCAGTTGAAGTGTGTGTCTAGGCGGATGTGGATGTGAATGTGTATGAGTACGAGTATGTGCGTGGTGCAAGAACGAAACTCAGCATATATAGCCCCTTCACAGATTAGAAAACAAAAAAAATTCGTAATCAGTCTGAAAGTGAAGAATATTACGTAGTTGGATCCGCAAAGACAAATACCAACAAAAACGGGTGTGTTTGGAACTTCGGGAAAGAAATGGAATAGAAGAGAATTTTAAAACTTTTCCTTCCATTGTTGTTTTCTAGAGAAAGGGAAGGAAAATTAAAAAAAACAAGTTCATTTTACTCTCCAGTTTCGTTTTAATTTTCCTCCATTATTTTCCCTTACTTTCCCTTTCATCCCCCAAGGTTCCAAACAGAGAGTCATTTGGGACTAGTATGACAAACCAACATTGATGCAAACAAAATCCAAAGGTTTGTTTGGTTACCAAGAAAGTTGTGGAAATCGAGAGCGGAACCAATGAACAGTTCAGTTAAAGGAAAACAAAAATAAACTCAAATCAGCAAATTAATTACTCCACAATCATCATGCTGTTTTTATTTCGGCTAGGGTTTCCGTCAATTTCAAAACAACCAAAAGAAGAACTTAGAAGATTTACAGATACCTTTAGAGCAAGAAATCAATACAAGCAATTGCAAGAAAGAGAGGTAGAATCACGGCAAGAACCTCCGATCAAAGTTACTGATTTGCTGAAATATTCAAGACCGAGACTTTGGAAGCCTAAGCCCCTTTGGATGGAGGGGTTTCATGAGAAAAGAAAGGAAAGGATTATGGTTTCTTATGAAATTCCTCATTTGGATGAAACATTTTGGTGAAAAATGAAAAGGAAAGTACAAAAAAGAAATGTTTTGATTGGCCATTCCCCTTTCTCACCAAAAATGGTGAAATCTGGTGAGAGAGATCTCCCCTTTCTTATCTCTTCCTTTCTCACCTATTCTGATCTACTAGAGGCCGGGGCACATGCAATGTGTGTGCAAGTCGAACTTTGTAAAAAAAAAAAAAAGAAATCCACGTGTTATGCCCTCCCCTTCCCCCTACCACAAATAATTCTAGATGAAGTCATTAGTGTTACATATTTTTAAACCATTTCCATTTATTTATTTATTTATTTATTTTGATCGGCAAAACCACTTCTGGACTATCCATCATTTATCCTAGTTCAGAATGCCAATGTAAGCTGTATTTTATGAATAATATTCAATTTGCTCAAACCATTTAAGTTCGGTCATTATGACAGTTTTCTTAGTTTAGCCTCAAACATAACAATAGATGAATAGGCATCCAGACTAGAAGCGTAATCAGGATATGAGTAGCAGTAGCAGCAGTAGAGAATTGGCGTAGCAATATATGAGCAGCATGAGAATCCATGACAGCACATATGGCAGTACATAATCCATGACTTGAACAAATAGAATTGGTAGCAGCAATACATGAGCAGCAGTAGATTTAAGCAATAGCAGGGCAGCAAAAGAATCATGACTTGAAAATAACCCAATATAGAAAATGGAGTTCTGATTCCCAACTAATAGCGTGTCCTTTTAGCAGTCAAACAAAGATGCCTAGGTCCATTGCCACATTTGTGTGAACTGGAAATGGTAACAAAATGATCATCAGAGAATTACTTAACCTCTTGTCTTATTTCAACACTAGTTGTGGTCCTTGATCTAGTCATTCTAAAGTCAAATTTCCTGGAGTTGAGTTTCTGAATAGTGACAAATGAAAGCCAACATTTCTTCTCCAGCCACATGATCATTGAAAACAACCTTTTTCCTACTACCCAGCCGCATTAAAATCATATGAAAGAATGCAGAAACAAGACTTTTCTCACCACAACAAAGGTCATACTGTTTTTTCCCCATCAAATGCAACCTGTGCCTAAGTATTTCTTGATCATAACTCAACCTACAAAACTGAAACGATATTGAATTGATCACCTATATGTACATTTCTGTATCTATCTATCACTAGATCATTTCTGTATATGTATATTTTTCCGAAACAAGGGTTCTCTCACCACATACAAAGAACACTCTATAACAGTAGCAATTCCTATGAAGACACTGCAACCAATGAAGTCCACTAGAGGGTAGGATTATACCTATTCTCAAAAGGGTTGAAGAGGAGGGTTGTATTCTTCATGCAATCAGCAAGGGAAAAAATGTATAGATGAATTCATACAGATTCAAAAGCAAATTCGTAGACATATAGATGAATTCATACAGATTCAAAAGCAAATTCATACAGATTCCAACTGAAAACCCTAGAATTCTACCTCATTCAAAAGCAAATTCGTACACAGATTCAACAAATTCGTAGATATGCAGATGATTCATACAGACAAATTCGTGCACAGATTCAAACTCGCACATAGAGAGAGATTGTAGACGCGCGCGCACACGAGAGAGAGATGAGAAGGCACGGACGAGAGAGAGAGAAAGAGAGAGGAGCTTATCAGTTACCAGAGCTTCTGAACGTCCAATGTCAGGCTTGTGGAACTTGTTGGGGCTTTTTTTAAACGATAAATCCAGGGGCACCGACCCCCCTTCCTGAATCCTAAGAAAAACTTTGGTGCTGAGAGGGTAGCATCCGACGTGGTGCCCCTCTGGCACATCCAAGCCATCCCAAACTGTATTGGACGGTCCGGATTAAAGACTCTCTCACCTTACTCTCTCCTCTTCCTCTCTCATGTTCCTCTCTCCAAATCCGAGCCGTCCAATACACTTTTGGACGACCCAAATGTGCCGAAAGACACCACATGGTGCCCTATTTGCACCCAAGTTTTTCTCTTGAATCCTGACCATGTACCGATCGGCTTCGGGGGCCAACTTGTAAGTCCTACATGGTCGATCCGAGCCATTTTTTGAACGAAATGGGGTGATTTTGGATCAAGCACTTAAGAACGTCCGATTGAGTTGATTTCCATGTGGGCTTGCTTCGAATTTGCTTTTGAGATGGATGAACGGCTCGGATTAGCCGTGTGGGACCCAAAAGGAGGTTCCCGGCACCGGTCAGTGCACCATCAGTGCACCCCATCTTTACGGATAGAACGGTTGTTCACTTGTTTTTTAAACAGATTTTTACCTCTTTTACCTCTTGATCCCATTTCCCCTCCCCCATGTAATAGTTTAAGAATGAGTGAATGATGAATGACCAAAAAAAAAAAGATCTAGAAAGACCATCTAATTACCAGTTACCACTAAGGTAAGATGCTTTTTTTAATTATCATTAAGGTAAGTCACTCTTTATTGGGGTTTAGGTTTAAGGTGCACTTTTCTATTATAGGGTTTTAGTGATTTTGGCACTTTCATATGATATCCTAGGATTTAGGTTTAGGCACTTTAATAGGGTACCCTAGAATTTAGGTTTAGGGTGCATTTTTCTATTACAGGGTTTTAGAGGTTTAGATACTTTCATAGGGTACCCAAGAGTTTAGGTTTAGGCACTTTCATAAGCTACCCTAGGATTTAGGCACTTTCATATGGTTCTGGGAGTTGAGGAGAGAGAGATAGTGCCCATGTGGGGTGAGAGAGAGAGAGAGAGCATCCCGTTTTTTGCGCACGTGGAAAAAAGTGGGATTTTCGGTGCTTTTTCAGATGGCGGGTGGGCTTGGGCATGCAAAACCCTTTTTTTTGTACCGGTCGGGAATTG
Organism: Vaccinium vitis-idaea; assembly: GCA_963854785.1. Classification (NCBI taxonomy): domain Eukaryota; kingdom Viridiplantae; phylum Streptophyta; class Magnoliopsida; order Ericales; family Ericaceae; genus Vaccinium; species Vaccinium vitis-idaea. Next base: position 1,872,306 of record OY978221.1, read on the forward strand.
GCCCTTTTTTAAAACACCCAGTTTCATAAACAAGGCATATTCTTTTTTGTGTTTTCAAAATTTTCATGAAAACATTTTTAATAAACACAACATAAATAAACTATTGAACACATTTTTGTTTTCAGTTTTCAAAAAATTAAAAACAAAAATAAAAAATAAGAAACAAAGACGTTACCAAATGCACTCTTAGTTATGAATTTTATGTTTTTATGTTTGTGACTATATTTAGGCTTGCTGCTATATTCACATTCTACCGTATTATGATGCATTAACCTTCAAATCTTGCAATTCTTATCTTTCTATCATTTACCAGTTTTCTCCCACAGCCGTTGGATTAACTGGTAAAAACCAACTCGCGGGTCATAGGTTCGGGTAAAAAATGTACCGGGTTGCATTAACCGGGTCACTATAAATTCAAAAGGTCCACCCATTTCCCCTCGTTTCATTGTTTTCCACAGAGAGAGGAGAGAGAGGCGATTCGGCGACTCGGTCGAAGAAGAAGAAGAACAACCAGGCGACTCGATCTCCATCCAAATCGAACAACCAGGTCTGGAATCTCTCTCTCTCTCTCCCTCCCTCCCTCGTTCGATCCTCTCTCCTCATCTTTGTTCTGGTTTGTGTTCGAAACCCTAGATTTCTAAAAAAAACCTAACTGTTTGAAGTTGAACTTTCAGGTCGAACGCGAAGACGAAGCTCGAACCCTAGATTTCGAAAAAACCCAGGCAACTAGATCTCCAGATCTCTCTCTCTCTCTCTCTTTCTCTCCATCGTTCGATCCTACAATATTGGGTTGGAACCTCTGCCGTTCTAAGTAGGTTTTAGAGACTTTGTTTCTTAAGCATTTTCAGAACATAACCTCTAGTTTTGATTTGTGGAAACAAAATGTGTTTTTGGTTCCTGAAAAAATTAGGAACATAACCCCCGTTCCCGCTTTGTGAACTAAGGTCCTAGTTTTTGAAGAACATACGTGTTCACATATTTGTGTTGTGTCCATGTTCGTGTCCCATATCTGTATCCATACCAGTATCTGTTTATGTGCTTTTAGACTTCAGGGACACTGTCCACAGGCCCCCAAAAGTCTTTGTTCTTCGTGTTTTGATCATTCTTAGCCCTATTTCATTTCTGTCCTACAGCACTTGTACACGACTCAAAGGACATTAATACCATTTGGAAGTGTAATACTAAGGCTTGGTTTTCCAAAATTTTTTATGAAGAATCTCATTTTATCACAAGTTGATAAAATCACCCTTTTTCCCATCAGCTAAAAGCCATGTTTGCTAAAATCTCCATCCTTTTCCATTTACCATTTTGCCCTTTACAAAAAAAAAATACCGGATTTGTATTGTACGCCGTTGGATTTAATCCAACGGCTGGGAAAAAAATAAACAATCTCGCGGGTTAAGAGGTTCCGGGTCATATGGGTCGCGGGTTATATCTCCCCTTCTTTCTTCATTTGAACTCACGTTTCATTGGGGTTTGAAAGGGAGAGAAATTTTCGATCGAACAAGGAGATGGTAACCAGACCACAATCCATTTCAACAAGTCTACATTCGACATATGGTACTCAATCTCAATCTCGATCTGTCTCTCTCGTTTTTGTCTGTCATTTTCAATTTCTCACTTTGTTTGATGAAACCCTAGGTCGAAGAAGAAGGAACAAGAAGAGGACCAGGTTCAAATTGAAGGGAAAACCGAAGGTCTCTCTCTCTCTCTCTCTCTCTCTCTCTCTCTCTCTCTCTCTCTCTCTCTCTCTCTCTCTCTCTCTCTCTATCTCAACATTCTTGGTTCGATTTCTGAAAACCCCTTTTTTTATTGTTCTTCCTTTGTGTTCTTCCTCTTCCTTTCTGTAGATGTTTGCATCCTAATTTTAGGCTCTCTCGGATAGAAGAGGCAAATTTTATAAAAAAATGTTAATGTTTTTGTTTGAAGACAGATCTTAACCTCCACTGACTATACACAGATCTTAACCTACATTGATCATATATATGCCTACTACAAGAAAGTGGAGGTAATAATATACCTGTCTATGGTACCCGATTCTTCCTCTTGTCCTGAACTTGATGAGACTGTTACCTGTGCTCATACCTAATTTTATGTCCCAACGGAAGTTGGGGTTTCTGTGGTCAATCATGTAGACAATAATCCAATAGTAGTAACGATTGGCCGGACAAATTTGATCATTCAAAACTTCAGCTTCTGAACAACCAATACTAACAGTTATAAAAACCATCATACAATGCTTGGTGTGCCTCCTATCGTTTTTGATAGAAAAGAGAAAAGACTTGTACTCCATTGATTTTTCATTATACTGGATTGGTGTGGCTCCTAGCGTTTTTGTTCGCATTGAAAAGGTTGTTCACGTATATTTGTGTGTTCTTTCTTTTCAGTTTATTATGCACTGTTTCATTTGCTGTTTGATTTTTGTCATTATGTGCCCTTTTCCTATTACAAATGTAACAATACTTGAGATGTGATTGCTATTTAGGCAAATGAAACATAAACTTCCTATTGACTTAGCTATAAGATAACCAGTCATACTCAAGAAGACAATTCTCACTCTCATATACAGATCAACAAAAACTTAGAAGTACCAGTTATACCCCCACCATATGGAAACGCAATGGAAGTAATTAATGGGCATGCAATGAGATTTGCAGTGCGTTGTCGATTACCCACAAATTCAACAACTTAATCTGGTGGTCGGTAACCATAGAGATCTATGACTTATTACTTATATCTCAACATCTGTGTTCTTTTTTTCCCTTGCTTTAAGAGGAATTTCGCGCATATATGAATGCTTATTAGCTACATATAGCATCTCCAATCCTTACCCTTTTTCCTACTCAAACTCAAAATTTGAGTAGAAAGACTTTTTAAAACCCACCTCCAAGGGCATATCCTTTTGCGTACTTTTTTCAGTTCTATCATTTTTCCAACCCAAATGAAGGGAAACCATATCCAAACCCTTTTTCTCAACACTTCTTTTCAATGTCTTATATTTCACACAGAAGATAAAACTAAATGCAGATGAGTAAAAAACCCGATCCACAACAGCAAGAACCAAACAAAGAAATCAAATGTCGGACATAGCGTAACATTCCGCAAAAATAACTGTTGGGGTAGATCGGAGTTTTACCTGCAGGAGGAGTGTGCCTTTAGCTGTGTTGAGATCATCGCCGGTACTGTTTGTGTTTGACAGGTATGCGGAACAAGTATACGCTCGGAAAGGGTTCAATCGAGAGTATGGATGACCGGCAGTGGTGGAGAGAGAGAGAGAGTTTGTGAAAGCGGAGGGGCGGCTGTGTTTGCGTGGGACGGTAGGAGCAGAGAAATTTTAGGGTTGATTTGGGGGGGGGGGGGGGCAGCATAGTAATTTCGTCTTTTGTCCTTGTTAATAGTGTCGTACAGTCTCATTTTACGAGAATGCTACATACACAACAAAAGGGGCCAACAAAGTGGACAACAGCCCCAAAACGACGTCGTTTTGGGGCCTGTTTTAAAAATAAATAAATAAAAAACGTCTGAAAAAATTGAAATCGGTTGTCTCTCTATTCCCCCCAAATCAACTCCATACACAGAGGGGCATTAAATTGAAGTTAACTTGAATCTGAGTTCATTTCCGGGGTAAGTGCAAGAATCCTTCAAGGCTTCAACCACAGCTACAAGTTTTCATCATGAAACGAAGCTAGAGACAAATGCTGAAAAGTGAAACCAAACATAGTCTGTACAAATTTCGGCGAGAAGAAGAAGGCACGACCAACACCGCCGCCGACCGTCTCAACCTACAGCTCTCAAACTCCGGCGACCAACACCACTAGATTTTTAACAACCCCCACCGGAAAATCGTTGGTCTCACAACAACCACCACTACCAAGGTCTATCTCTCTCTCCCTCTCACGATGCCCTCTCCCTCCCTCCCCCTCTCTCTCTCCCTCTCACGATGCCCTCTCCCTCCATCTCTCCCTCTCTCTCTCTCTCTCTCTCTCTCTCTCTCTCTCTCCTTGTTTCAATTTGAGAAACCCTAACTCAATTAAAAAAAACCCAATTTCATACAGTGTAATGTTGTATATTTTGGTGCAATGTGTATCTGAGTTTCAATACCCACTGTACCAGGTCATTGTCAATGCAATGTGTAGTGCATTGACATGGGACTAGGTCATTGTCGTTTCGGTGCAATGTGTAATTTTCTATTTGTTGTTCCAGTTGTATAGTTAAGAAGAAGAGGCCATGTACCTGCTAGCTCTTCTAGAGCCTGTATGGAGTCAATGTGCGTCTGTGTTTAACCTATTCACTGTAAACAAAAAAGAGGGAGCTAAATGCACTACCAAGTAACAAAAATCTGAAATGTTGTTACTGTTAGTACACTTATGTAATGAGGTAGGAGGTCAATTATTATCATACATTAGTTGTAATCGTGTTGCTACCTGTTGTCTTTTTATGTTCCTCTAGGTTTATACAATTATACCACCTCTATGTTTCATGGTTCATTTTAACATTGAATATGTCTCTATGAATTTGGGTCTAGCTTTATTGATAATCTCTATAATCTGTACCTAAGAATCTGTGCCTAATTGCCCTTAATTGACAATTTGTTTCCTTTGTTTTTAAACCAGCAGATGATGTCTTCGGAGTCTGTTCCGTCAACAATGCCTCCAAACGGAGAGCGTGGACAAGAGGAAGAGTTATGGAGTGGAGACGAACAAGAGGTATGGAGTTGTCCTTTAAACAAAGAATGCGGTGCGATAGATACTAATGAGGATGGGAAAGAGGCAACAGAAGATTGTGAAGATAGAGTTGAAGAACCGAAAGAGGGAATGACATTTGACACATCAGAGGAAGCTTATCTCTATTACTTGGGATATGCTAAAGAAAAAGGGTTTGCTGCATGTAAAAGAACATCGAGAAAGGGAAGGGATGGAACGTTGACGGATGTAACTCTTTCATGCAATCGTGCCGGAAAGCCAAGGGTAAGAACAAGCAATCCGGTCAAACCACGGCCACAAACAAGAATTGATTGTCCAGCTCATGTTTATGTGAAAATACAGTCGGATGGAAAGTGGAGGTTAAATCGAGTGGTTTTGGAGCACAACCATGAACAGAGTCCGGGAAAGGCAAGGTATTTCAGGTGCAATAGGATACTCGATGACAACGTAAAAAGGAGGCTTGAGATGAATTCACAAGCCGGGATCAGAACGTGCAAGACTATTGACTCACTGCAGATTGAGGCTGGAGGACCTAATATGGTTCCATATCTTGAGAAGGATTGCCGAAATTATTTGGACAAGCTTCGACGTTTACGACTTAAGGAAGGAGATGCTCAAGCGATGCATAGCTATTTCATGAGAATGGAATCCGACAATTCTGACTTTTTTTCCGCAATGGATTTGAATGATAAGGGTCGACTAAGGAATGTATTCTGGGCTGATGCAAGGAGTAGGGAAGCTTGTAAGTTGTTCGGTGATGTTGTGACCTTCAACACAACGTACTTGGTAAATAAGTTTGACATGCCTTTTGCACCATTTGTAGGTGTGAATCATCATGGTCAATCTATTTTATTGGGTTGTGGGCTCATATCTCATGAAGACACAGAGTCATTTTCATGGTTATTTCAGACTTGGAAGACATGCATGGGGGGTTGTGCTCCGAAAGCAATTCTTACCGATCAATGTATGGCCATGAAGAATGCTATAGCAATTGTATTCCTTGACGCCCGACATCGGTGGCAGGATTGTCATTTTGTAAATCATGTGGGAGGATTGTTATTTCCTACTGCTTAATATACTTAACTATGAAAATACTCTTCCATTAAATATAACGTAAGAAAGAGCCAAGACATTATCGACGGAAACCAAATGAAGCTTGAGGAATTTACTAAACATGAACATCATCGAATAAAACATAGAGAAAGTGGTGCTATTGCCTAGATCTTAACATGAACAATCACCGCTTTCTCTCTTTCCTATTTTCCAATGTATGTAACTGTATTAAACTGCATAAGAAAGAGAAAATGGCAGATGAACTAAAAATTCCATCTATAGGGAAAATTTTCCGATATCATGAGATGTACTATTTCTACTGTTAGTCCACATCATATGCAACTCATAGGTTCATGAGCCCAGAAAGAGCAATGATATGCAGACTAAAAAAATATAAAACAAGTCTACCACGCAAGAGTATGAGGCGAATTTAAGTGTTTGTCTGTTATCATTTGAGTGTGTGTGGACTATTTCCACCTAGAGTGGGAAAAAAAAAAGACATAAATTGAACCTAATGTTAGAGTACGGATTGGCTGAGGGATTTAACAATGAAACCAACATGATAAAAAACCAACTCACTACATTTTGTTTACTTCCACAAATCGCTCTGCAAAACATGATCCAAACAAGGCCTACGAAATTAATCGAAGGCATGATACAATCAGGACTTAAACCACACTTTGGGGTAACAGTATTCACATCAAACTTCCTACCACTGAGTTCCTCTTTGACTTGATCGTGTCTAAGTGTGTAATTATAATTGAAATTGTATTTTCTGCAGGAATAACCAGATTCACAGAACCAATATCTCTCTTGCACAACACTAAAAAATTTCAACAGAACCGAACCAAACTGGGGGGGGGGGGGGGGGTTTCAAGTGAATAAACCAAACCGAACCAAACTTAAAGTCGCAATTAATTGAGAGGTTTTCAACAGAGTTAGGGTTTTTCAAATTGAAACGAGAGAGAGAGAGAGAGATAAACCTTGCTAGTGGTAGTCGCGAGAGGTGAAGAGCTGCGTGTTGTGGCGGTCGGCCGTGGCAGAGGGCGGCGGCGGTGGTCGTGGCTCGTCGGCGTGACCCAGTTCTCTCAACCTCTCCTCTTCTCTGTGTATCGCGTTGGTTTGGGGAAGAAGGGGAAAGCTACCCCCGATTTCAGTTTTGAAATTTCCTCTTTTTTTTTTTTTTTTTTTTTTTTTTATTAACAACAGGCCCCAAAACGACGTCGTTTTGGGGCTGTGGTACGTCGTTTTGGGGCTGTTGTACCACTGTGTTGGCCCTTTTTGTTGTACCCCTAGCAGCGTTCCTCATTTTATGGTTGCCTCATTTTAGCTTTTGGAAAACCCAGCCTAAATAATTGCGAGCCGTAAATTTTTGTATTTTTTGTGGGCCTAAAGCCCAAATTTCTTAGGCAACATGTATGAGCCGACTCTTAGAATCATCACTCGATAAGGAGAATGTTGTGAAAATTTTAGTGTACTCCCAAGCGTACGCATCGTACCGAAGTATAGTTTGGTGAGAACGAGGTCGAACCCACAAGGACTAGTTCTTTTTGTTGGAAAACGAAATAAATTTAAATTAATTAAACCCTAACCTAGTTAACAAAAGTTGGAGTAAATTATTTTATGGAACTAAAATTAAAGCAACGAGTAGAAATAAGTAAACAATAAACTATCAAATACAAGAAAATTAAAGTTTCTTTTTAATCAAAGGAGAAATACTAAGGTTTTGGAATCCACACTCAATAACTTGTATCTACATATATTCATGATCGTCGACTTTAGCCAAAATTTATTCAATCTGAAAGCTAATTCTGTAATCATGAAAAATATCATCGTGAAATTTCGTTGAAAAGTCTAATGTGTGTTCCTCTCCACTTGTAAGTATAAAACCAAATCATTAATTATATCTGTTTTTAACAAATCACAATAAATATCCAATTTTATAGTTGACAATTGACAATGAAAAACCAACATTCAACGCAAAAGACAACTCCAAATCATGACAAAAACATATATTCTCACGTAACGCAATAGTCCCGTCCAGTATTAATTGGAAAATTGGAGTTCTAAATTCAAAATGTACGTATCAAATTCATACCACGATATGCACAATGAAATTATGTTACAAATTACTCCCGAAAAAAGGAAAAGGGAAAAAGGAAAAAGGAAAAAGGAAAGAAAATCTGTTTAATGCTCCCCGACACCCATTGAGACCCAAGTTTTAAGTAATTGGAAAGATGCTTTAATTAGTGGAAACCCTTTAAGCTAAGGTTTTTTCAAAAGACAAATACTAAAAGTGCCAGCTAGCTACGTAATCGGGGTTAAAAAGTACTCCCTCTGTCTCTAAATTTAAGTTCCTCGTTTTATTCTTATCGGATAAAAAATTAGTTATAACTTTAAATCGGTAATAAACTTTATATTTAATATGTATCTTATTTGATAGAGTAGATCTCAATTAGTTCTATAATAAAATGTTTTCGAAATCACGTAAAACAATATAAATTACAAGATATGATCAATTCGAAAGTAACACGAACTTCCAAAAAGGACAAATAAATTGGGATGGACGGAAATTTTTTGGGTGCCGAATGTGTATTGCCACTTGGTACCCAAGCATGATACGAGCCGTCCAAATGTGTTTTGGGCGGCTCAGATTGATTCCCTCTTTCTCCTCTCACCAAACACTCTCTCTTCTTTTTTCTCTCTAAAATCCGGACAGTTGGATGGCGTTATGGACGGTTGAGATTGCCGAGCGAGTACGTGGGCAAAATCCACTCAGCACTGAAAAATTTCTCGGGACGAAGGGAGCTCAGAACTCAAAAGTCTCATCAAATTCATAAGCTTTGAGCTAATTACAAGTTACATCCACTTTAATTTCCCAAGCAAAAATTGCAAACCACGACCAAAAAGAGCGTTCTAATCTCATACGTGTACTTAGTATTCCCGTGTCCTATATTTATGCGTCTCCTCCGGTACAATCATCCTGGTAAATAAAACTCTCGTGTCAAATTATTATTGCTAAATAGCAAGAATTCCGGTAGAGAAGATTTGGCCGTTGGTGCAAGGAGAATTTGAAACATCTGCTGCTGAGGATGATCTCGAAGCTTCAGAGCTGCACTGCTCTTTGCGTTCATCCATCACTATCTGCCTGTATCTACACTCTGTGCTACAAAATGCTTTCTCTCCCCTGGAAAACATTAATCATGTGCACCCCCAATTAATCTCAATTCTTTAGAACCACTATGCATAGGATTACGATACCGAAAAGATTCAGAAAACAGATTAGTGATCCGTTTGGATGAGTGGATTTTGAAAATGAAGGGATTAGAGGTTGTATTTCTACAAAATTGTCACATTAGAGTCACGCAGAAGACCAATTGAGCTCAATCAAGATTAGTCTTGATCAAGAAAATTGCAAGAATTACAGTCACAGATCATGTTCTCTTGTTCTATATATATGAACATGAATACACACCGATATACAGTAGTACAACAACAATAAGAGAATCCATCTAGTCTCCAATTATTGGAGGTATGGGCGGGGATGATTGGAGACAGATCGAAACAGTGGCCCCGTAAACCTCCAAGAACCGAGAGCTACATGGACGTTTTGTGTAAATACACAACGATATGCATAAATAAAATGAAAATAGAAGAATTGATGATGGTACCTGTACGTGTATATGTCTTTGCCATGGAGCTTTTTGCGGCACAAATTACAGGAGTCGAGAAAATCAAAGGTTGGGTGGAAAAATGAAAGATTTGTTCGAATATTTAGGTGAGCCAAAATATGAGCAAAATTCATTTTTAAGATGAATGAGAATTGTCTCATTGTAGGAATGGGAAAAAGCCAAAGGGACGTGCGTGCACGTGCCGTCACTGAACACCAGAACAAGACCGGGGCCGAGACCGGGACTCAGGATTTGTGGGCCCGCGGCCTGTGGTCCGAGGTCTGTGGTCTGTGTCTAGCTCGGGTAAATTCGATATTAAATTTGGGTAATTGGTGCATGGGTCGGACAACAGTTGGGACATTGGTGTCCTTTCAAATGTCCAAGGAAAATTTTAACTTCACCAGTTACATACCCACGTGTAGCAAATGCTACTTATTGGCTATCAATTGATCCAATTGATCAAGAGTAAGTTATTTCCGCCGGCGGTGGAAACAAATGTTTCCTCCAAATCAATCACAGCAGCCCGTGTGATTGTATACTATACAATCACATTGACTACACAATCACACGAACCGCTGTGATTGATTTGGAGAAAACATTTGTTTCCGCTGGCGGTGGAAATAATGTTTTCTCATTGATCAATTCCCACGGTTATGATCTTGCTGCATTGATTTTGAGAATCAATGCCTTTCAATGTGAAAGGCTTCCCCGTGTATATAAATTGGTGCTTCAGTGAAGGATTAAAAAACACACCGAAAACACACCACTGCTACACGAAAGCTATTTGTTGATTTTTAGTGGGAGAGAAAACAGGCACTTGTTCGTTCGACAGGGTGATCCGGTAGATGTTACCGTTGGTCATTTTAGCCGTTGTATCCTGGGAAGCAGACGCCGATCAATACCCCAAACACCCTACGTAGGGCGGTGAATTTGCTTTAAGGAGACCGTGTGAAACACGGGCCCCGGCTTGGTTTTTTCTATCCTTTACATATTCGTTATTGTTGAATTTCGATTTTATGTAATTTCGTGTTCCTCATTTTCCAAAAATAAAATTGTCGATTATTGTTTTTCCGGTACATGTTTTCCTACAATGCTGTGAAATGATCTAATTCTTCTCCAAATCTTATTGGCGTTATGTCGAAAATGGGTAAACCGTATTTTTTGCATCTCCTCCGATCATGCCCAATTCTACCATAATAATCTGCTCCATTATCACGGTACACCCTTGTGTAGGATTTGTTTGGTCCATGACAAGTCACAAATGTATAATCCTCCAAACTATCCATCTCAACTTCTTCCAAATCTTCTCCATATCTAGCACCACCTCTTGTATTACTTGGTTTAACCGGAATCGGGTTAGACCGACTTAAGTTTTGGACAAACACGGCCTTGTTGGCCTGAATTTGATTCCAAGAATTATCAGATTTCTCTAAGGCAGCCACAATTCCAAGTCCAACCCCTCCAAGGTCATAACTCTTTAGACCTCTTGGCGATTGAATCTTGTAGTCCAAGGGACTCGTTGGGCTCGTGGCGGCATCGGAGGAAAACCCGATACGATTGCCGGAAATAAATGTTCCGGCAAGCTTTCCGATGATCGGTTGTGGTTTCCTGCCTAACGTGGCTGTAGACGATGAGAGTGGAGATATGGGTCTCTCTACTCTCTATTCTCAATTATTGCAAGGAACAAAACAAAGGGGTGTGGAGTATACTAGGTATGAGGCTTCGTGCTTTGCACGAAGTTAATGCCCGTTAATGACTATTAAGAGTAAAATTCTAAAGTATAAATTTTTTAATTTTTTTTATTGAATTAACTCTATTAGTAGTTTAATTTGGCATAAAAATAAATAAAAAATTATATGAGGAAGTATTTTATTTTCTGATGTAAAGGATATTGCAAAACAACTCAATAAGCCAAATTAAAGGCCAATGATGTAAAATTCTAAAGTATAAAAAAATTTCATTTTTTTATCGTAAAGATCTCTATTAGTAGTTTAATGAGAAATTTAATTAGCCACCCTCCCTCAATAACACCCTTAGGATCCAACCCTATAGCTTTTGAATCTTTATGATTCAATCATGTATTTTGAATTAAGACTATTATGCCCCTATTATGTATTTTATTAGTAGATTATATAATATTAGAATATTATATATTTGTAAATGGGGATACTGCAAATCTCGTGGTCCTAATTTAGTGGGCATTAATTGGGCAATTAGAAGTGCTATAAGTCCGGGCAATCAAATCAACGAGGATGAATAACCATTATCATCCCATTCGGAATTTGTTAATACGTTTGATATCCTTTCCATAACTTAAGGGGTTTTTGAAATTCAAAATTTCTTGTCATATACAGTTGTGATATCAACGTCCCTGTTGATGATTTACATTCCAACATCTATAATCCATTGTTTTCTACGGCATTGTGTGGGTAGCAAAGAGGTTGGAAGCTTTAAATTCATCAAGCAATTCGTCAACCAACTTCGGGGTGTCTACAAGGTAGTCTACGTATACATTGTTGGGGTTCCCGTGTTGTGTAACAATTGTAGATCAAACTATTTGATAGTATTCCATCATCAAGCCCATTTCAATGTATGTTTTCAAACTTACGCATTAGGATGTATATAGCAATCCACTTTTTATACGTGAAGATGCAGACATGGGAAACATTTTTTTTCCTTAGATTAAATATGGAATCCCGTTTCACCATTGAAATGGATTTGCACTACAGGACAACACTTGTTCTGAGTTGTGTGTTGGGAATGCTTTAATCATGACAGTCGACGTGGTTGACTTGTTCTGAGTTACGTGTCATGGCAATTCAATTTTCCATGTTTGTCTATTTAACTGGACAACTTGTTTATTTTATACATCTAATGTTCTTTGTTCGTTTTTATATGATTTATGCAGTTTGTTCCCTTGCAATGGATGATGGTTTGATATTGGTATGCAAGTATGGTGACAAGATCTGTCCGATCCTTATTAAGGGTGGAATGGATTTCGGGGCGGTTTTGGAGAAGATCTGTACGAGGTGGTCAGAGTTGGATCCCGAAACTTTAATTTTGAGTTACTCACTGATCGACAATGAGCCGATAGTATTGGATGATGATGACGATTTGAAGAAATTGTTTGAACTTGCACAGGCTGCGTCGATGAACGATATTGAAGTCATCGTGGAAGATGGGGCGTTGGATTTTACAATGGCTGAACCAAATTCTAATTCGGGACAGCCATGCGGTCAGAGGCCACATTCGAAGAAAAGGACTATGACAGAAAATGTGGATGACGGTTTCATGGTAACCCCATCTTTTGTAAATCACAAGAAGAAGGTTTTGAAGTCGGCTGATTGGGCATATAAAATTGAAGGGGTGGGACAAAAGTTTGAGGGTGGTGTTGTAGAATTTCGTGATGTTTTGCGAAAGTATTGTATCGAACGAGGAATTGAGTATGTGCTCGTGAAGAATGACAAGCAACGTGTGACGGCGCGCTGCAAACATAGGAATGGGGCGAAGAAATGCATGTGGGAAGTCCATGGTAGAGTTTTTCAGCCTAATGGTTTTTTCGAAATCCGAATTTTTAATGATGAGCACAAGTGCGGTGCAGTTTTGAGGACTACCAAGAGTCCACGGGCCACATCAGAATTAATCGGTAGTCTGATTGTGGAGGATGTGCGGGCCAAATCGAAGAGGAGTCCTACTGACATAATCACCGAAATGAAGAGGGAGTATGGGCTAGACATTTCATACCACCAGGCTTGGTGGGCGGTGGAGAGGGCGAGGGGGGATGTGTACGGTGATTTTGAAAATTCATTTTCCATTTTGAAGTGGTATGTCCGTGCAGCTCACGACACAAACCCCGGTAGTCACATTGTGTTAGAGGTTGATGAGGAATCAAGGCGTTTTAGGAGGTTGTTCGTTGCTTTTCGCGGGTGCATCGATGGGTTCAGACATTGTCGGCCCATTCTATTTCTCGATGGTACATTTTTAAAAGGGAGGCACAGGGGACATTTGCTTGGTGCAACAGGGAAAACCGGTAACGATGGTATGATTTGTCGTATTTTTTTAATTTTATTTTATGTTTGGATAAATGGGTTGACCATCCTCATGTTTACGTGCTTTTTTTGGTTCGGACCTGTGTACTATGATTAAAGGCAATTGAAACCTCTAAACTGGTGTACATTTTTTAAATGGGTTAATGATTCACCATTTTGCTACTTATATGTATCTTTGTTTCCATTCTACCATGTAAACTGTTGAAAATATATTTTTTGAATAGATGGGTTATTGATTCACCATTTTTCTAATTATACGTATTTTTGTTACCCATCTGCCATGTAAGAAGTAAATGAAAACATGGCATTAATCCATTTATTCCAGTGATAATGTCTGAAAATGGAAAGACTACTAAGCATATTTCTTCATTTTCATTGAAAACATGGTTTATGGGATTTTCATTGACCATATTGATTGGCTAAATCTAATGGTTTCATGTAAAGTATCCATGGTCAACTGTCCTTATCAACACTGACACAACCATTTTACTAACATTGTCATTTTATTTTTTTTGCAGAGATTTTTCCATTGTGTTTTGCGATTGTTGATTCAGAAAATCGTGATAATTGGCTGTGGTTCCTACAATAGTTACACTCCATAATTGATCATGAGAGGTTGTACACTTTTATTTCCGATCGGAACCTTGGATTGTTGGAGGCAATGAAGACGGTTTTTCCAAACTCCCTTCATGGATATTGTCTATTCCATTTGGCATTCAACTTGAGGTATCATCTAAAAGGGACTCCCGCTGCCTATAGGGAGTCGATGGTGCATTTGCTGAGACTGGCTGCCTATGCCCCTACAGTGGATTTGTTCCGCCATTATGTTATGAGGATGGTGAATGAGGGCGGCGAAAGGGTGACTGACTTCCTTAAGACTATCCCTGTTAAACATTGGAGCACTGTGCACTTTCCCGGTTGTCGATATGGTGAGATGTTTTCGAATGTAGCGGAGTCCTTTAATTCATGGATCAAGGATGAGCGCTATCTACCTGTAAAGAACTTGGTGGATGCAATTCGGGCTAAAATCATGAGTATGATTGTTGAAAGGAGGGAGAAGGCAAGCAAGTGGGTCCGAACCATTTGCCCAAAAATGGACCAAAAGTTGTTCGACGCTTACCAGGAGTCTAGGACATGGGTGGTCATGCGTTCGGGGGATGATGTATATGAGGTGCATTCGGAGCCTACTGTTTCCGTTGATATTGCAGCAAGAACTTGTTCTTGCCAAAAATGGCAGCAAAATGGGTTCCCCTGTTGCCACGCCGTTGGAGCAATTACTAATAGCGGGAAGGAACTCAGTCTTTATGTTGATCCGTACTACCACACAGAGACATATCGTGCATCATATTCATATTCCTTCTATCCCATACCTACGTTGTGGATGCCACAACATGTAACCGGTGAAGATGTCATCATCCCTCCTTTAAGCAAGAAGCCACCGGGAAGGCCAAAGACACGTCGTATTCCTTCCAGAGGAGAGAAGGTCTCACAAATTAAATGCGGGAGGTGTGGCAAGTTCGGTAACCATAACAGGGCAACTTGCAAGGAAGCCACGTAGGATCACATTAGTTTTAGCTTTATTCGATCCCTTGTCAAACTTCTTTAGATTATGATCCAAGGTCAATTGTCTCATTGATCTTTGTTTAATTTTTTAAGTACGGTAGGCAAATTATGGTGCCCAGGTTTTTGCATTGTTTGAACTATGCCTCTTTTTTTTTTTTTGTTCCAAACCATATTTGTCTCATTGGTCTTGTTTCTGTTTTTTATGTTATGGTAAACAGGTGATGGTGCATGTGTTTGTGCATTGTTTGGACCTTTGACTTTATGACATAGTATACATCTAATATGGTTTCCAGACTTACCATATTTATTACAACAAGATAGTCCACGTGGTTGACTTTTAGGAATGTTGTGATCAATACTCCCCCCTGAAAGTAATGAACTTGGCGTTTCTGCTAAAAGTCTGCAAATTGGACTTCCAATATGTTAGCTTCCATGCTTGCGCTCTCATTACTCGCTCTCACAAATTTTAGTAGTTCGGGAATTTTTAAAAGGAAGCTTCCACGCTCACGCATGCGCACGCGGATTAGGTGAATAAAATCTCCGTGAGAATTTCAAGCCCATTTGGATAGTGGCAAATTATAAGACACGGAGAGACTAATGGGTTTTTATTGGTTAGTAAAGGAGAGTTTTAATGAGAAACCATAACCCTTTCTTCCCATTACGAACCATCCACAATCCAAGTGCAAACAAAATTTCCCTTTAAAGTGGATGAGACTAAGGTATGTACGAAATTTCCAACTAACATAGTTCATAAATACTGAAAATCATCCATAACAGACACCCTCCATAGTCCAATTCAGGATATACACTTTGCACCAAAAAAGTATGGCAAATGAACTTACCATGTACAGTACTCCAAAAAAAATGGTAGATGATGACACCATGTAAGTACCTTACTAGTAGGTGCAGC
This sequence comes from Vaccinium vitis-idaea, assembly GCA_963854785.1. NCBI lineage: Eukaryota > Viridiplantae > Streptophyta > Magnoliopsida > Ericales > Ericaceae > Vaccinium > Vaccinium vitis-idaea. The sequence goes on from OY978221.1 coordinate 1,888,255, forward strand.
TGCTCAACAGTGCAACATAATACCTTAGTGCAAACAAGAACAATCTAAACAAAAGGAACCAACCATTAACCAAATTAATAGAACTCGACCAAGTACCTATTTTTGAAAAAAAAAACAGCACCAACACCAAGAACTTCAAACAAGTTAACCACCATTCCTCAAAAACTTGATCCTAACAAACCCCAAAATTAGTCATCTAGTTTCTAAGCTATTCAAATACCACAAAACCATTAAAAATAACCACTTATTAGTGACTCATCCACCACCATGTCTCATTTCTTCTTACGTTTGGCTGGTTGTTTCTTGCTCGCTTCGGCAACTCCAATCGCTTGTTCTGTAGCCTGATTTGACTCGTGTCTCACATCCTCCAAATTATGTTCTGGTTTCCATGAGTTTGCCTCGTCATTTATAAAATCATGAATAATCTCGGCACGCAACTTACGGCATTCCAACTTTGGAAACTTGGTTTCAACGGTGGCGTTTCGGAAGTACTGTCGGATAATGTAGCAGACTATAACCCCACAGTCCAGACTGTATCATAAATTAAATAGCCATAGTCAATACCGGGTTATGCTACATAGTATACGGTATATACACTTTTGGACTCACCTCCCGGCTACTTGTTGCGGGGCTTCTTCCTGTTGGATGGGTTGGCAATCTTGTGTGCAGAACAGTCCACCCAAGTTGCCCTTGAAGTAGTTGTCAAGTGCGATTTTCTGCGACAATTGCAAGCAAGTAAGTTAGTGTCATCAAGTATTTGGTTAAAGTGGAATGTTAATATGTCGTAACCACATGTACCAATATTTTTGCAGACTCCAAATTATGATCCACACCAGTCCTGGGGCGTAAGGAGTTGTAGAACCTCCATGTCCCTTCCTCGGTATCCAAAACAAGTAGTGTCCAATGGAAATTGTTGTGGATTGGAAACAACAAGTATCGATAACCACTTGTATTACGCATCATGTTTCCAAGTATGGATTGCCGTTCCTCGTGTGTCCTCCTAGCAATTAATTTCTGTAATCGACAATAATGTTACCAAACAATGATGATATAGTGATCATGCATCATTGATCTACCATCAGACAAACAAACAAACCATATCAAGCCTTACCAAAGTATAAAATTCTATGCCCATACCAATTATAAAATGTAGACTAACAGACAAACAAAAAAACCATACTAAGTTCGTTTTAATTAGCAAGGTTCATATGCCAACTCTTCTGATTTTCATGAAAATGGAAAACCCAAAAACCATTAAAACATTATAAAGTAATTTACCATAACTACTCCTGACAATTAATTAGCTCACCAAGAAACGGATGGACCAGTACTCTGTACTAATAAACCACTCTATTAATCTCTAAATCCATTGTTAGGTTATAGGTTTATAATTAGCTCACCAAGAATCCGCTTGTCAAAGCATACGATGTCGGGGCAGCCCCCCCTTGTGTGTTTTCACCATCACCTCTTTGTTTTAGTACTTCTGACACTCTTGTTTTCTGCTCCATCAACAGGACCTCCGCATATGCATCAATCACCTATATAGTTAAACAAGAACATTGCAGTAATCATGCTACGGAAATTAGCCATATTCAATCCATGTAATTCATAATAGTTTTATTTTTCATCTATTGTATATTTGGAAGATTGAAATTATGGCCATGATGTATCATAACTAATACTTACATTGCCATTTAGGGCAGTTTCAATAATGAGGCATCTCAAGTCTTCAACATATATTGAACACCTTACGATTGTCCCACACCAAATCCTTGTGCTGCCAAATCCAAAAACACAAACATCACAAAATATGCAAAGTACATAAGCAATGTGAATACGGTAGTTACCATGTATAAGCCGGAAAAATACCTGCACGTAACTTCCTTCCAAATACGGTCTAACGTGTCTTTGTCCTCGCTTGACATAAGCCGATGAACCAGGTTCTTTTTCAGCCCTTTGATTTCCTCGGGTTTCGAGGCTGGTTTTCCCACGTAAGTGTCGGCATTTATCACCTCTTTGCTAGATACTCCTACGTCAAATTTTACTGGATCTGGTCTTTTTCGTTTGTCGGGGTAGACAAACTCATCTTTTTCGGTTCCTCTCCTATGTTTTCCTTTCAGGTGAGTAACTAGGGAACGCTGCTTGTCCTTTGTCATTGGTTCTACTGACTGCGTTACCTCATGTACTATGTTCTCCGCAAGTTCATCAAACATCTGGTTGTTTTCAGCAAGCAGGCTTAAGATTTTCTCGTTCATGACAGCAATTACTTCATCCTTCTGCTGAACTTCAGCTGCATGTGATTCAGCCCTTTCTTTCATCTCCCTTTTTACCATGGCAATTTCCATGGCATTCGACTCATCCCGTTCTTTCAACTCCCTTTCAAGAGAGGCAATGTATGCCCGAAGATCCATAACTGACCTCGCATCCTCATCCTCTGCTGGGGGTTTTTGCGTACTGCCTTCATCATTATATTCTAACCCAATGTATCCATCGTCTCCGCTGGGTATTTCATCCAGGTGTTCGGATGAATCTGATTCACACCGCTCAGTGTTAACCTTGTCGTTGGACGGGGATGGCATTTCTCCATTGCAATGGAGTGCTTCATCAGTACATGGTTTGTCTGATTGGTTTGGTTCACGCACATCTCCCGAACGGCAAATATCCTCAACGACTTCTTTTATTTCGGGTTCCGTACTCTCCCACGTCTCTGCTACATCGGCTAGCACTTGAACAACCTACAAGTGTTGAATATGGATTAATATAAAAAGATGGACTGCCAATAGTTCATAATACATGAGAAACATTACACAAATATATTCTTAAAACTGTTATGGCATATTAATAACAGATTATGGTATACCACCAATCCATTTCCTAACCACATATTGACAAAATCATGGTATATCTGTAAAACATCTTTTTAGTACAAATTCTTCATGCACATATAATATGGAGGATATGATGGAACAACTGTCATCTTTTATTAGGATACCACAACTTTAGTTTTTAAAAACTCCAAATCATGGTTGACTTGGTTGGCATGACCACAAACCAAAATTACTCATCCCCTTTTTTGCTAGTATCCATAACTCCCAACCAATCCAAATCACCCCACAAAAAACCAGAGGGAGCAAATGTCAAAATCAGAGACAAGACAGAGACAATACATCAACGATTATGAGGATGGTGTTTGGTCTCATGATCCAATCACCATTCAAACCAAAACAAAGGTGTTGGGCTCATGTGTAACATGCATTTTTCTAGTGTATTTGCATTCATAGACAAACAAAGAAACCTATAAGTACACCCAATTGGCCACCAGTCTTTCAGCAAATCTCAAGCTAGATTTGACACTCTCACAGAAACACATGATCGCAAAGCAAAACTACTCAAAAAAATTATCCAAATTATGTAGTGTTGTACATGAGTCTTCAGATACCCACCTGCTTCCGTTTCAGATCCTTCAACCATATTTTTTTAAACTTGGAAGCCAGGGTTGGAAGGCTCCACTTGACTACCCCGATGGGGTGTTCCGGATGTAGTGCCTTTGTTAAGTTAGTGTGTTCAGCAAGCCAATACTACACAAATCAAATACAACGATTTCAGTAATAAAATAAGTTAACCTCGTAGGCAAATTAATGAGCTCAAACGTACCAGTAGGGCCATAACACAGCCGGTTACTTTTCTTGGTTCGCGGTGATATTTCCTGACAGATGTCATGAGATCCTTCACTATTGCTCCAGTCCAATCATATTCACCCATCCTATCTAAATCCTCCACACGTTGTAGATGTACCCATTTCACGGTAGTTCCGGTGGGGAAGAAAAAAGTGTGGCACAAAAACAAACAAAGCAACCTCGCAACGTCTTCAACGTATCCTTGTTCATCGCTCTTGACATATTGTTCTAGGAGATGCTTCACGGACTTGGTTGTCCACTTTGTTTCAGTGATTCCCCTCCTTGTAACAAATTTAATGGATTCCTTGCATCCTGCCCGGAGGCTCACAAATTCGTTTCCACATTTTATGCCAAATACCCTCTCCATGTCTTCCCGAGTCACCTCCATGTAGGTCTTCCCAAGCCGAAATTTGTCCTTCGTAGGGTCATATGTTTCAATTATCTCTATGATCAGCTTATCACTTTTTCGGCATTAGGGTATGGTGAACTTGTCCTCCATTACTGCTTCAAAGATCCCCCAAAATGGAGTTCTTTTTAAAACTTCGGTGTGACAATCTCTCAACTTCAACTCCTTAAGAAGGGTGATAACTCCTCCAAGGCTCGATCTGAAAGGCGTTTCGCTGGTAGCTTCACTCTTACGAGGCTTCTTAATGGCTTTGCCAGCTTCCCCCTGTTCTGATTTTGAACGTTTCTTTGACGATGGCTGTTCGCTCACTTTCTTGAGATCAACGGTCGACCCTGCAGTTACCGGAGGGATTAACAAAACATGGTAAATAGGTGAAAAGCCGTACAGTAAATGGTTGTAAACCTTAAAATCCATGTCTTTCAATAAAAACAAAACACATGGTTTTGATCAACCATGGTGTACATAGTAAAATTATGACAAAGTTTTGATCAACCTTAAAATCTATGTGTATGTGATCAACCATGGTGTACATAGTAAAATTATGACAAAGTTTATCACAAGATTCATGCTTCTTATCTTACCTAAATGTGGTTTTGATTTGTTCTTTGACGGTGGAGTTTTGCCTACCGCAACATTTGAACCCAATTCCACCTTTGATTCCGTATCTCCTGTCACATCCCCGCCAAACTTCTTACGTTTCCGGGACGTTACTCCTACACATCAAAAATTTAAAAACAGGATAAAACTTACTGTCATAATGTGGATAATGGTTTATTATTATTGTTTGTTATTACCTTCCACTGTTACGGATTTTTCCCCCGACGGAGGGACATCGTCAACCTTTGGTCTTTCCATTATTTTGAGCTTTGCGCCAGATTTTCCTTCCGTGTTTTTAGTTCATGCGAAAAGATGCATAAACCATAAGCTCATATTATGAAACCCCGGCAAACCAATAAACCATGTCAAAAATCTGTCCACTAACTCATGCAGAATCAAAAATACATATACAAATTATGCACAATACAATTGCCGTAATCATATTTCTCATATTACTCATTAAAAAAGGAGTACATGGATCGGTCCTAATCATATTTCTCATTGAGTTCTTTATACCAAGCTAAGAAAATGGGACGGGAGGAGTACTATATAGTCGTATAAATGACAAGTTCGCATATGGTGAATTGAGTTCTCCACATTCCAAACAAAAAAATATGGAAACCCTATAATACATGTTTCCTAGATTCATACAGGTTATGAAATAACATAATCCCAACTTCATGACCTATGTTAAACAACAACAACATCATAGAGCACCTATTATGCTATCGATTAAATGGAAAACCAATCACCCATTTTTTTAAAAAATCTCTATTTTAGTTCATGGTCAACTATAGTTTGAACAGCAAATATGACAAATTTACAAACCATATAATCTTTGTATAATAATATCGAAACATTGGTCCACCATTTTTCCATGCATCGTCCACTCTACCATAAAGTTTTCAAACCAGAACGGTGGATTATTAGTCCTCCATTTTCATTGGACATCATTAGAACTGACAAACAAACCATGTTTATGGTTCACTGATTCACCCACCCCGGATCCAACCATCTAATTTTCGACAGGCCTAGGGAGTATTTACTAGTCGTGTATGCTTGGACCCTGGAGGTTTACCATATTTGCTTCTTTCTTATTCCTTGGTTCTACAGGAGGGGAGCATTCACTCACTGGCCACAGAACACGGGGGCTGAAGAATTAAATTACAGGTCTAGGATAGACCATATTCCCAGTGGTGGGTATGTTTACATGAAGATGGTTGACAGAAATGCCATAATTTTGTGACTTGCTATGTGAAAGAGTGTGACAAAACTCCAATCAAATAAGACCCAAACCATGGTTATCAAAAACAAAACCCCAAAATTTTCAAAACCACTAAATTTCCTGCCAATGATTAAAAACAAGAGCAAAACCACAGCCATGGAAATCTTAAACCCCATAAAGAACTTCGATTCTGAAATAGATTTTACAATCCATGATTAACCACAACTATACTCGCTCAATTCCATGGTAATCGCCGTCAAATACACGCAAAAGCCTCACAAAATACAGTCTACTCAATACCCCAACCAAAACATTGTCTACTGTTAATGTCGAGTAGAAAACTTACGAGCCATGATTGGGACCTCTTCTCTTTGACTGGCTATGCCTCTTCACTGTTTTTTGGGGCCCGAGTCACCGACTCAACCAATTTTCGGGGACCCTGTTCTTCGCAACATGGGGTTTCCGCAGAATCGGCGAAATGGAGTTGTGGGAAGCTGCAAAACCGAAATGGGTGGGACGGGATGGGACGGTTTGGGGAGTGGGATGGGATTCACCGAAAAAACATGAATTTGGGATGGTTTGGGTAGGGTTTTGTTTCAACCGTAGAAGGTGGGGTAGGAGGTTTTGGGGGTCGGTGGACTATCACCGGAAGATCTGGGATTTGGGATGCTTCGGGTAGGGTTTTGGTAGCCACCGAAGAAGAAGGGATCACGACGATTTTGGGGTTGGGTTTGGTTTACCGAAAATTAGGAAATCGGGGATGGTTGGGACGGTTTTGGTCCTGGGTGTTATCTCACCGAAAAAAAAGGAAGGTGGGATGGGTTTTGGTATCACCAGGTTTCCATATTACTCCGTAACCGACCAATAATGTGAAGAGTTTTTAAAAACTGCCCGAAATTAGTGGAATATAATAGCATTAATTTTCCAACAGTTTTGTGGGATGGGTTTGAGGACTAATAAAATTTCTAAAATCAGATAATAATTTCAAACAAATTAAAAAAAGGAAAAACCAAAAAGCAAGGGCTTTTTCGGTATTATGTAAATCTCAAGATGATTTCATAAACATTCAAAATCCATGGGATGGGATCCTAAGGATCTTATTTGTTTGGGATGGTGAATTAACTCCCCCTAGTTTAATTTGGTTTAAAAATAAATAAAAATTTATATGCGGAAGTACTTTATTTTATGATCCGAAGGATATTGCAAAACAACTCAACAAGCCAACAATGTAAAATTCTAAAGTATAATTTTTTTAAAATTTTTTATATCAAATTAAAGATCTCTATTAGTACTATAATTTGGTGCGAACAAAAATTTAAAATTATGCGTGGAAGTACTTTAATTTTTTATCTGAAGGACTTTCTCGACATGTGCAGTAAATAAAATTCTAAAATATAAAAAAAATTCATTTTTATCCGATTAAAGATCTCTATTAGTAGTTTAATTTGGTAGAAAAATAAATAAAAAAAGTATATGCGGAAGTACTTTATTTTCTGATCTGAAGGATATTACAAAGTAACTTAAAAAGCCAACAAGGTAAAATTCTAAAGTATAAAAAATTTCAATATTTTTTATCGAATTAAAGATCTCTGTTAGAAGTATAATTTAGTGCGAACAAAAATTTAAAATTATGTGCGGAAATACTTTATTTTTTGATCCGAAGGAATTTCTTGAAACATGCAATAAAGACAATTGGGGACTAAAGAGCAAAAAAATAAAGCTTGGGAGGTAAATATGGAAAATGGGAAAAGTTGCTTTTAAAAGACATAAAAGGACATACACAACCAACATGGGGATCTCAAATTAAGGGATAAAATTGGAAAAATTGACAAAAAGTGGTAAGCCATGGGTTTGGCTATTCTCTATATAATAGCCTTTGGTATGGATAATGATGGAGTGGTTGGGCTCAGTTCCATAAGAAAATGAAAAAAATATAAATTAGCCCATTGGTTCGGTTTGAAAATATAGGGTGATGATTGCATGCTGTGGTTTTTTTATTTTGTTTTTAATTGATATTGCTGATTCCAATAGAATTTGCAATTAAGCGTCACTTTTCAGCGGGCCAGTCGCCAAGAATTTAAGCAAACGTCCATGTCCAATGATTTGGACCCTGAAAATAGGGAGAAATTATTTAGTAGTTTGAAAAACAAATGCTTCGATACGTACGTTTTTCTTTTTTGGTCTGGGATGCTCCTCAAACTCAGACTTTACGAAAACATTAATACTAAGTGTCCAGAAAAGGTTATACGGAATTTATCTAAAAAATAGCAATGAGTGACTCAGATTCACTCAACATTGAATTTGAGCCACTTATTGCTGTTTTCTGGGCAAATTCTGTGCAATTTTTATGGGTACGTAGCATTGCTGTGAAATTATTCATCCAAGAAACTCATTTACGCAAGTGGTTGCTAGCTCATGCAGTAGAGCTATTAGATGCCCCACATTGCATCCCGAGATTGAGTCTCATTCCACTAACAAAAAACTATTTTTTCCAACAACCGAGACAGGTCATTCTCTCACAACACATCACATAAAAAACCGTGAAAAATCAATTTGTTCAAAAAACTAGCTTAGTGGAACACTCCCTCCAAAAAAAAAAAAACTCATTTACGTGTTACTGTAAACGTTTTATCTACATTATTTTGACAACTTGGCCAATCCATTAGAAAGGGCATTAAAACTTGTATTAAGTGATGTACAATTCAAATACAAATTAAATTTAAAGTGAGAATAATTACTCAAAATGTAAAAGATGCAACAAACTATAGACAGGGCCGGCCTAGGCCCTAGGGCACATAAAAAATGGCTCAAATTTGGGGCACTTCAACATTTGGTACAAATGAGCTTGACTAGAACAATTTTTTGGGCCAAATAAAGAAAAAATTCACTATTAGTTATAAAAGAGTCCAACCATTGTGACCCAACATTTAAAAGAAACCCTCTAATATTGGGTGTAGCCCATATAACTCGCCCCAATCCGTAATAGTGGATTTTTTTAAAAATCAACCAAGCCTGATTGAAACTTCCTGGAGGCCCACTAGAACCCCAAATAGTGGATACACCCAATTTTAGAAATTGGGAATCCCTGGACTAACAAGCGGCAATACTAAGTGCTGCTATATTGTCTTTTCACAGGGATTGCTGTAGGACTAATAAACTAGGAATTAGGATTCTGGATTAGGAATTAGGATTCTAGGAACTACGAAGATCTATTAATCTATTATATATTAATAGATTAACACATGACGAAGTAATTAGGTAGTAATTTTCTCATCTTCTTGTTAGAGTTTCGAGTAGGTTTGTATTTGGGATTTCTAAATTGACACAAGTTCTTGAGTTTTTCCAAGTAACCAAAAAGTTGTTGATCAAATTTCACTATTTTCTAGCACATAAAGTCATAATATTAATTCCAGCATATCAAATTTCTTACTTATTATAAGTAGTTAAATGAGCCATTTTGACCCAAATTTTTTAGAGGAAACTGAAAAAACATATTTGGGTAACACTAGGGTTTAACATTGGCATAACAAAGGAGTTTTGACCCAAATTTTGTTTTTAAAAAGGCACAGGACTGGAAATGCTCTAAATCATTGTTAAATTTAGCTTGTATTAATTCCCTTTTGGACGGGGAGATTGTAGTAACAAAAACGCAGAAAGTTCGGTTGAGGAACACGAAAATTTTTAGGGCACATTTTTTTAATTAGGCCTAGGACACCCAAATACCTTGGGCCAGCCCTGACTATAGATGGTATTGATGGTTTTTAACATTTATGTGGGGGAGAATCTCTCTTTAATGTGATTTTGTTCTCTTGGTTTAAAAATTCTAGCTATAGACCAGGTCGCATGGTATGAAAATTTTACGTGGAGCGTTAGTGCACTACCAAAGCGTAGAGTTTCTTCGGGGACATCCGATAAAATTGAAATGATACGAGAGCGCAGCGTGCCTCGGGGCTGAGAACATGACGAGGAGGAGCACCAAATAATTTCTTCTCCTACCTGTAAGCATCACTGAGCCCACTGAGCCCATTGGTTTTTGTTCCTCTGTTTTAGGATATTGGACAAGCGAAAATGGACCCAACCAGAAACAGGGTGCCCTTCGTTATTTGTCTGGGCATCAGAAAGCGATTCTAGTAGCAGTGAAGTCATTTTGAAATACCCTTCGCGGTCCCCACACGCTGTTTTTGCAAGGAGATATACACTGCCATAAAACTATGGGTAAATTTCACTAAATGGAGGTTTCTAATAAATACAGAGACCTCCCCTAAAGTTCTAATAACTACACTGGCCTCTCTTGCTTTATAAATTATTACCATGATTCCTCCACTCCGTTATTTGGGTTATTTAAACAATCTTGTTCTTTTTTTCCCAATTGGAAGTTTAAACAATAAAACCAAAATTAGACTTTTTGTTATATGTGATTAAATTTGTAGAAGTGTTTCTACATTTTATATATTTACTATATTATATTTACTTTGTAACCAAATGAAAGAGAATGAAAAAATAAAATTCTTAGTAGAAGAACCTTGTCAATTACATTGTTTTCTCTTGTAAAAATAATTCATTACAAAAAATAATTATGATTACTTTTCATCGTTGTTTATTTTTTGGAAGGGGATATTATATGATAGAAATTTGCTTTGAAATTTCATTTGAAAAATACTTCTCGGCGACCAAAAAAGAGCAAATATATTAAGTGACAAATATCATTTTTAAAAGAAAAAATGAAATTTAGTAAATATATAAAACGTACAAATTAATAGTTACACAAATTCAATCACATATAACCAAAAGTCTTATTGGTTTTAATGTTTACAGTTCTAATTGAAAAAATAAAAAGAACAAGAGTTAATTGTTTAACTCACCCAAGGCCTAAACTAAAGAGTAAAATTAACGGAATGTGGGAATCTCAACAATAGTTTGTAAAAAATAATGTAAATTATTAAAATCTCAAGAGTGGCCCCTGTATTTTTTAAAAACCTCGTGGAGGTCTGTGAAGTTCACCCCAAAACTGTTGTACTTTTTTTTTTTATTCGGTCAAGAAAGTACCAAAAAAAAAGGCCATCGGCCCATTGATTAATGCCACTGCACAGCAAGAAATAATTTCGTCCAAAACTGGGAACTTAAATCAATACAAGCTAGGAAAGCGATGTTTACAAAAATTTAATAAAGAAATAATGCCACTGCACAGCAAGAAATAATTTCGTCCAAAATTGGGAACTTAATACTACAAGGAATGCGATGTTTAGTGTTTACAACAAAATTTTTAAAAAGGAAATAAGAAAATGCTAACCTCAAGATCGAGTGTATTGATATTCGTGAAATGTATTGGTATCTGAACTTGTTTATCTTTACATGCATATTGTGTTTCACATATTAAAATTAGTAGAAGTTAGCAAGACTCATAAAAAAAAAATACTACTATACAAGGAAAGCGATAGACTAGGACCCACCAACATCACATCCAAGCCCTTCGTGTCTAGTTATAACTCGGCTCCACGTGAATATTTTTATTACTCCTACTTATTCACTTCACCTGTAGGACGAGGGGAGAAATGACCACCAAGCAAGTGGAATGGTAGTTTAGTGGCAAGAGCTGATTTACCATGGGTCACGTGCCCTCACTCGATCCCATATAGCCCAACTTCTCTTTGCTTTGATTAAGAAGTGCATAGTGTAGTTTGTGTCCGTTTGGATCTCTTATCAATGATTCAAGCTATTTATATTGTATATTGTATAGATCGTCAACTAATTTGTTCACGACAAAAATTAAGTTCATCGAATATTTGTAACAGCTTGACAAGAATACTTATATTTTTGCAAATATAGTATTGACCTTCTATTTTTATGAATCAAATTGTTTCAGTGAAATAGTTTCAAGTGTCTGATCAACATAAATTTTGGACTTCCTAAAATCTAGTTCCTTCTTTTTAGGGAATAATGAATTTTTGAAATATTGTTAGTTACGAAAATTTTCTTTTTATCCTACTGTCCAAAATCAATTCACGGTGAATGACCTAAAATCAAGAAATTTCAAAAAATTCAAACGTTCAAATTTTGGTAGCCATTAGGGATGAATTTAGGCAAGTGTGGTCCCCAAAAAATTCAAACGTTCAAATCATGTTCACATAGTCATGGTAAATTAAAAATAAATATGGTAAAAATCATGTTCACACAATATTCAATCATTATGGTCAAAAAATGAATGGAGATCAAAAAATGTGGTAAAAATCAGACACAATACAATGAACATGGTAAAATTAAATTAAAAGGCTTGCAAAAAAATAGGGACTTCCGAAATTCCTAGGGAATTTGAAATGCATGGCAGTTACTTCCTTCTTTTTTGGGACTGTCAAAATTTGAAATGCATTCATCCAGTTATTTTTCAAATTTTCCTTCATTATCTTGCTTAAATTAAGGAAGTTTTCAAATAGTGTATCATTCACTTACCTAAAATCAAGGAATTTTTGAAATTGTGGAGATTCCAAATTAGGGGATGATGTTGTTTTCGAATTTAAGTCCTGCGAGCACCGAATTAGTCCTGGTAAAAACATGTTCACGTAGTCATGGTAAATTAAAAAAATATATGGTAAAATCATGTTCACATAATATTCAGTCATTATAGTAAAAGCTAACAAGATTAAATTATTTACCATAAAAAAAGAATCAAAAAACAAAAGCAAAAACAAAACCAACCTTTGATAAAACTAGAGAAACCATGGTAAAGTGATGTTCCTATAAGTTAACGTGGTAAAATTACGAATAGTCATGGAAAAAGGGGGCAAAAACAAGAAAGATGATAAACTAACGAACTAACATGGTAAAATTACAAATAGTCATGGTAAAAATGTGTTCACATCGGAAAAGATGATAAACTAAAACAATTGTGGAAGAATGGAGACCATCACTTTTGAATGATCTCTCACTTAAACTTATCTCCATCAGATCCATAGCACTTTAACATTCGACGACGGCCACAATTTCTTTACAAACAACATCTGTGTATACCTACGACTCAAGTCCCTCGACAACATCGAAACCCTATTAATTACACCAAAAAAAAACATCGGAACCTGATTTAAAAAAAACCCACAGCTTTGTGTTTCTTGTGTCCATTTTTTTTATCTTCAACCCAATTTCAGATTGTCGAGGTGCGAAGCTTCGAGGAGGCGTTGACACAGAGAGAGAGAGAGAGAGAGAGAGAGAGAGAGAGAGAGAGAGAGAGAGAGAGAGAGAGAGAGAGAGAGAGAGAGAGAGAGAGAGAGAGAGAGAGAGAGACGAATATGTCATCCTCCCCGGAGTTGAAGGTGGATGATGGCTTATTGTGGTGGTGGCGGTGTCCTTCCATCGCCGTCGTGCCTCGGGTTACCATCTCGATGCAGAGATAGAGAATTGCTTCTATTTTTTTGATCTGGAAATGGATGGTTTTCAATCCTTTTATTTACCAATATAGGAAGTGTAAATTTAGGGATTGGTTTATTAAAAGGGATGAAGATAATGGCATGAAAAGGGATGAAGATAATGGCGGGAATTAAGGGATTGGGTTTTATCCCCAATTCCGTTAATTGCAATCCAGGACCTCCTAAATTTGAAATTGGTCCTGTCTACCTCTTACTATTAGCAACATTTAATTTAGTCCTCAAACCGATTTTCTGTTAAAGGGCAATTTAGGATTTATTTGAATCTCGGGATGGAAACATAATTCCTAAAAACACTCAGGATGATTTTCTAATTCTAAGTGAGTAAAAGGATAATTATTTAAGTGCCCCTATTATCATTGTTGAAGCTTGTAATTGTTTTTCTGTAATCACCCACAATTTGTGAGGTCTTAAATTTTTTCCACTTTACCACCCCACTTGGAAAACCTCTTTCACCCTTGGCTTTTACAGTTTACACATTTCACAACGGCTCCCCAAACTATTAGTCAAGTAATCTGATAGGCGCGCAAAATGTTCACATAAGCGCCCCTAATTTATCCTTTCTAAGTCCATTTATTTTGTTATTTGGAGTATAATGCTTTGTTTGCGTATTTTTGTAGATATTTGGAGATTTTAATGAAAAAAAAGAGTAAAGGCCAATTTTACTCGGTGTCGAAGTGAACCTGTGGGCAAATAAAATCAAGTGATGAACCATGTTGGTATTGGGTCTTATGACTAACTGTCCACGTGGATTATAAAAGTCTGTGGAAGGCATCACATATGTACATGCATTGGTGGGCCAAAACAATTATTCATAAGTCTGTTTTGACTAGAGTTGGACCAGAGAACATTGGGCTTCCTAATGCCAATTATGCCATGATCGGAGCCTAATTACAACAAATGGAGGAGGTCGGCTAGGGCTCCAGGGACAGCAACATACTTGGGAAGCAAGACACCGGATCGGCGCAGATTATTATAAAAAGAAAAGGCAGCAGCCTTGAGTGGGGAAATTATTAGTTTTCGGATTTGGGTAGCCAGCACTTAACGTGCAATTGGGATTCGGCAGGGAGGGAGCAGCGGTATTCCACCCGTACACGAAGTTGCTGCTCTCTGGCTTATGGAGATTCAATCAACATCTTTTGATTCCCTCCTCCTCATGAGCAACTAAACATCTCTCTTAGGGTGTAGATGAAACTCTAACCAAGTAAATATGTTTTTATGTTAATTTTGGATTTTGATTATCGAAGCGACGGTTGTATAACTTTGAGACTTATTTTTATGATTCAATCTTATTTTTCCTATCTAGTGTTATGGGTTTGTTTTCTGCGATTGCAAATACATAGTTATGCAACAATTTTCTTGGCGCATGAAATTGTGAATTAGGATAGTCTATGCCTAGGGAAGACGAGTCGTGCCTAGATTAATTAGTTTTAGAATCGAAGACGATTCGTGCTAACCGAAGATAGGTTATGCCCGGTTTCAATTACATGCTATTTTCTTGTCGATATCGCTAGGGGTTGTCACTTTTAGCGAGTTATTGTCGTTTCGGTAATTGATTTCTCTAAATTAATATAATTACTCGGTCGCGAAATTAGGGTGGATTCGAAACCCTAAAACCCTTTTCCAAATTATTTAATTCACCACCTTTCTTACTTTTAATTATTTTGATAATTTTAGAAATCAAACTCAACTCACTTTTTCTTGAATTAATTTAGAAATCGATTGAAGCATTTGCAATTTAGCCTTTTAATCCTTGAGGACGATACTCGGAATATTTGCCACTATTCTTTGAGTAGTAGTAATTGTTTAGTTTAATTAATTATTTTTGGTGTGAGAAACGACCTACCATAATCCCTCCGTTTCTAAAAGATTGTTCACTACGGAAAGATGCAGTTATTGGATAAAAAATACTCGAGCATTTTTTGCTAATATATTTTCAAATTTGTGAACGCCGAATTAAAGATCTCAGTTAGTTCTTTAATTGAGTGTAAAGAAAAATTAAAAAATAATGCACAGAAGGATTTTGTTTGTTGATTCAAAAGTTATCACATGCTTTCACTTTGGACTATCTTTTAGGAATGGAGGGAGTATTTGTTTTTAGAAAAATCAACTTATACAATACCCTCTAAAATTTTGACAGTTAGATTACATTAATGAAATTAATACCATGCATAAATTGGCCTGGACAATGAAAATTTGAAGAGCTCAATGTGAATACTTAAAAGCTATTAAAGGGGTGCAAAGTACAATTCACCAAAAGTTTAACTTCTTCTGCATTACTTTAAAAATTGTTTAAACCTAAGCTCAAAACTTGGGCCAAAGTGGACGAATTTAGGTATAAAAATATTTTGGGGTTAAAGCGAGTTACTAGAAGAAGATGGAAGCTATGGATTATAATCCCGCTGTACTTAATGTGGTCAATCTAAAGAAACAGGAATCATAGATATTTTGACAAGGAGAAGAGGCACTTGTACAAAATTAGTAGTCTTTGAATTTCTATTTTGGTTAAAGGTATCGAGGGAATGCAACCCTTTTTTTGAGTCAATTCTTTGACATGTAAAATATTTTTGGAATTTAGAGAGGTGTATAAATCCTTTCATAGTTTGACCCTTTTTTATTATTATTATTCCTCGCTGAGTTCATGGGTGGCATCTCCTTATGCCTTTTCAATAAAAATTTATTACTTTCAAAAATAAATAAAAAATTAGAAATTAACCACCACCATCGGTACCCTGATTTGCAGTTGAAAACTTGAAGCATTGAGTCCTACCCACTTCAGTTTTTCTTTATTTTCACATATTCCCAATGCTAAAATATCGGTATCAACTGCTCACTTTTTCAAACAGTTAGGACCTCATTAATTTGCCTTATTGCCCGCATTGTAGAAACAAATAAATCAATGACCAGAAAGCCATTTAGGGGATTGGTAAGGTCAGTAGGCAGCAGCTTGAATGTGACAATGGTATGGTTGTTGTGGGACATTAAAATGGGTGGGCGTCCATGCTCTAGTCAGTAGTCAGTTTCAAGAAATCTTGAACAATCAGAAAAACTGAGCTATCAAATTTTGTCATTTCTGAAATCAAAACCTCCACAACCATCTAACTGAGAAAGACAACAGCACTACTTACAATAGAAAGAAAGAATAAACACAGATCATGTTTGATTTGCTGGACCAAAGAGATATATAATCCCATAAGGTGTCCCACTAACAAAAAAACAAGTTTTTCCAAAAACTAAGACAAATTATTCTCTCACAATACATCACATAAAAAAACCGTGAAAAAACCAGTTTATTCTAAAAACACTCTTTAGCGGAACACCCTGAGTAATTCCACTGGATTAAAAGCAATGAAACAACAATACGTCACGTAAGAGCAGGGACGGGACCATATTTCAGAAGGCGAGCATGCGCTTAGTAAAGTGTTATAAGCTCTAGTCTAGTGTAACTCTAAATTTACCCCATAGAGGAAAAGGGACATAAACGAAGTAGTTAAACCGATCGAATTCGATGAAACTACAGTAACTTCGAAAAGAAGGTCTGGCGGTCAAGTACTCGTTGCCTAGGCTCTAGAAGGCCCCTCGCCAAGTAGCCCGCATCGCCCGACTAGTCGCCGAGTACTCGGCCTGGAAGCTAGAAGGTACCCGGCAGCCTAGGTGCTGGAAAGCCCCTCACCGACTAGCCAACTAGTCGCCAAGTACTCGGCATGGAAGCTAGAAGGTACCCGGCCACCTAGGTGCTAGAAAGCCCCTCCCCGACTAGCCAACTAGTCGCTCGACTAGGCACCAAGTACTCGGCTTGGAAGCTAGAAGGAGCTCAGCCGCCTAGGCGCTAGAAGGCCCCTTGACGACCAACCCGACTAGGCACCGAGTACCCGGCATGGGAGCCAGAAGGTGCACGGCCATAGAAGGCCCCTCGCCGACTAGCCCGACTAAGCGCAGAGTACTCGGCTTGAAAGCTAGAAGGTGCCTGGCCACCTAGGCCCTAGACGGCCCTCGCCAGCTAGCCCGATTAGTCACCCGACTAGCCCAACTAGTCGCCTAACTAGGCGCCAAGTACTCGGCCGAGAAGCTAGAAGGTGCCCGGCAGCCCTGAGAGCGCCTGGCAGTGGCGGACCCAAGAATTTGCTATAGTGGGGGCACAAATTTTTTTTATTTACCGGAAACAAAATTTTACTATAACTCGACGAACGGTACAAAATTTACCAGAAACAAAAAAAAATTATTTACCGGAAACAAAATTTTAGTATAATCTATATTGTATTGACTGATACAAACACCGATGACTGACAGGCGACAACCATGTATTTATATATGGCGAGAGAGGAGAGAGAGAGAAACCTGGAGGTGTACCGTGCATTGTTTGGTAGGCTAGGCAGTAGAGAAGACGTTGTTGCTCAATGGCAAAATTAAACCGAACGGCCGGTGAAGATGTTAATGCTCAAAGGCGAAATTAAACCGAACGGCTGGAGAACTGACTGTAGTGCGACATTGAAATACCGATCGGCCGGAGTACTAACTAATTTTGGTTTGTATTGGGTGAATCGGTGACTGGGTTCTTTGGTTTGTAGTGGTGAATCAGTGAATGGGTTCTCCAAAAAGGAGAGAAGCAGGTTTGTTTTTTCAAAAATGATATATACACTCCCCCAGCCACACCCCCTCTCTCATGGGGTGTGGTCCCCACATGTGGGCCCCACACCCCATGTGAGAGAAAGTGTGGCTGGGGAGGGAGTGTATGTATCACTATTGTTGTTTTTTAGGGCCAACCCAGTAAGGCAGTAACGCTTCTTTCGTTTTACTCCCTGTTTAAATTTTTTTTTTTAAAAAAAATTTTTGGTGAAAGTCAGTGGGGGCACGTGCCCCCACATGCCCCGGTCTAAATCCGCCCCTGGCGCCTGGTGAGTTTTAGAACTTTGATAGTTGGGCATAAACGTCTCTCATCAGAATCATTCACGATTCACAGAAGCAAATAACTCAACATCAATGCAATCACCAACTTATGGCCTTTTGCATCAACATAAACGGGCCATGCCGAGTTTGTTGGCATCATTTAATCAAAAATCACATCAGAATTCAAGTTCATTGGCTAACTGGAGTTATGTTGTTAGGTCCAATTGGTTTACAAGGTGTCAATGCCCTCCAAAAAGTCGGAAGATTATGTAGGACTTTCATGGCACGAGTTTTAAATGCCTTTAGAGTTTAGGGCACAAACTGGTCCCTCAACAAACTTCACCTACAGAAATATTACACTTATATGATTATATCTACGGTGTCCATACTCAATTCACTCTAACAGCCAAGCACCATCTCTAACCCTTCTCAAGCCATCAACCATGGATTTGTTTGGAAAACAAACTCTCTGGAGCTTCATGGATGAAGAAAGGAAGAACATAAACTTACCTAGGAGACTCTCCTTTGGTAATCACGAACCCGATCCCCGCTACACTTCCCCTAGAACATCTTCTGCTTCGCCAACATCATTTCCATTATGGCCGACGAGCCCTGAGACGCCGTGGACCAAATCCCCCCCGCGAACGTCTCCTACCCGTCTCTTCTCTACCATTGCTTAGCCTCGCTCCATCGGCATGAAGGTAACATCTTCTCTATTACTGTCTCAAAAGATTTTATCTTCACTGGATCCGAAAGTAGTAGAATCTACGCGTGGAAGCAACCGGATTGCTCCGAGATGGGTTATATCAAGGCCAGTGCTAATGAAGTACGAGCCATTTTGGCATATGGAAAAGTGCTATTTACTACACATGGGGACCGGAAAATACGGGTGTGGGATGTCTCTTTGAAAGAGAATTTCCGACCAAAGAAAATCACAACCCTACCACAAAAAAGCTCATTCTTTGTGTTTCCAAGGAAGAATACTCATCAACACAAGGACTACATCTCTTGCATAGCTTACAACCATGCAGAAAAGCTTCTGTACACAGGTTCATGGGACAAAACCGTCAAAGCTTGGAAAGTTTCAAACAGGCAATGTGTTGATTCTTTTGTGGCTCATGAAGGCCTCATTAACGCCATCGTAATCAACCAACTCGACGGGTGCGTCTTTACTTGCTCCTCTGATGGTACGGTCAAAATCTGGAGACGGGTTTTCGGAGAAAGCTCGCATATCCTAACTATGACGCTCAAGTTCCAACTCTCACCGATCAATGCCTTGGCATTGAGCTCTTCACTTGATGGGTGTTTTCTCTACTCTGGCTCATCAGATGGGCTCATAAACTTCTGGGAAAAGGAGAAGATGTCTGGGAGATTCAACCATGGAGGATTTCTACAAGGTCATCATTTCTCTGTTCTTTGCTTAGTGGCGATAGAGGACTTAGTCCTTAGCGGTTCTGAGGATGCAACGATAAGGGTCTGGAGAAGAGAGGAAGGAAATGCATACCATTCATGTCTAGCAGTAATGGATGGCCATCATGGACCAGTGAGGTGCTTAGCAGCATCTTTGGAAACCGAGGACACGGCTGTAATGTGTCTGTTAGTATACAGTGCGAGCTTGGATCAAACCTTCAAAGTCTGGAGAGTCAAAGTTTATCCCAGTGAGAAGGCGAATGTCGAAAACGCGGTGGCGAATGGTGGTCAACAGTTGGAGATTGCGGAATGCCAGATGAGTCCTGTATTATCTCCTTCTTGGGTGGAGAGGAAGATACAAGGGAGCCAATTCTAGGAGAAATGAATAACAGGACAAGTCTTGGATCTTGGATCCATGAGAGATTCCATAAATTTTTAGCATGGATGCCATTGTTATTTTCACTTCAAATGTCACAAAATTACTTGTTACTTCAAAAGCTACAATGTTACCTCCTATGGTGTAACCCAATCGTAACATGTTATGCCTTCTAATGGTCTATGTTATGTCTTCTAATAGTTTATGTTATGTCTTTTAATGGTTTATGTTATGATGGAAGACACCACAAAAAAAAAAAAGTGAGTCGTATCGTGTGGAATATTTTGATTTGCTTACATTTCTGCCACCGCAAATATATAAATTGCGAGTACCCACTTGCACGGTTTCGGATTATTTTCGAGTGCGTATCTTGTAGGCTTTGAGTCAAATCTTAGTTTCGATGGAAATCCGGATTATCTCTCACTTTGAAGTTAGGATCATGTTCATGCTAGCTAGTTTTTCACACACTCCGAGTATTGATGCCACGCAATTTCTAACTCTTGATTTTAAACTGAAAAAGTAATCTGGCGTTTGAATGGAGAATAAATTCACAATGCTTGTGGGGTGTCATTGACGTAAACCCTCACGAGACTTCATTCGTCCTACTAGGGCCGCCTAGAGGTTTAAAAGGCTTGTTCAGTACTCTAAATAGAATCGTTGGCTCTCTGACATAGGATATTTACTAGTGTGTGTTTGTTTTCTTTTTCCTTTTTGTTTTGTTCGAGTACTAGCAAAATGTAAGTTAGGAGGTGTGATAAGTGCCCAATGTACACATTTAGGCCGCTTAACCCTTGATTATTACTACATTATGTCTTTTATTAGTATATGTTTGTGATTGTAGGTTGCAGAAGTGTGGGTATCAAATTTGGCCTTAAAATGGAAAGCTAAACCAATATGGAGTCCATTCATTATTGGATCAGACCTACTCCTAGCATCTCCGCCACCGACACTCACTTTCTCTACTCATTTGTTTTGTTCCAGTTCATCTTTCATTTAATTCCTCACCATCTCGTCTAGTCGTCTTCTGTCCTCTAGTTTTATACTCCTTCCGACCCTTTTTTAAGCGTTCTTTATCGGAATACGTGTAATTTCAAATTCCTAAAAAACATGTTTTTTAATATAATTTTTTATACCAAAGTAAAGTGCTCGTTGAGGACTTTAATTTGGTGCAAAAAAATTAAAAAAACATGCTACGGAAATACATTTTTGAACGGCTACAAAAATACACGTTTCCCAAAAGTATCATTTAAAAAGAGACGGAGGGAGGGAGTACTATTTTGTGGTTATATCTTGGGTCCAATTGCCTTGTATAATTGGAGGAAGTAGTCAGAATAGACCCAAGGAAGAAGAGGAATTTCGCCAGTGGTCTAGAGAAGGGAGAAGAGCTGTGCTCCACAAGTGGGAGCAGAGGCTCTGCCTCTGTTCCGAATATGTAACAACGCTCTTTCATTTTATTGTTGGAATGGATATGAAATCCTAGCCAAGTAAATCTAGTATTTGATTTTGGGCTTCATTTCAATTTGTTCAATTAATTGTATCGCTATATATCTTTTATTTTGTTAAATGATTTTCTCGAGTATTTAAGATCGGGGGTATTTGGTTTATGTGATTTCAAACACTAAGCCATGCAATAGTTTTCACATAAAGTATGATTTAGAGTGCTGAGATAACTTATGCTATGAGAAGACGGGTTGTGCCTATAGCCCTAATTTAGTGTTAGTTTAGCGTCGTGCTAATCAAAGATAGACTGTGCCGGTCCATGATTATATTTATCCCCTTGACGATACTTGTGGGGCTTGTACCTGCCACGGATCACAACTGAATGACTTGATTGAGACCTTAAACTAATGTAGTACTATTGTTACAAAGCCAGAGTTCAGTTGAAATTCCAGGACCTTCTCTATCTTATTGTTTCTTCCATTGTTTTTTTATGTTATTTCAATTTATGCATTTTGTATTTAAAAACTCAAAAAAATTCTCTTTTGCTGGAACTAAATTAGAAGTCAACTATCAAAGACACACTTATTTCCCTGTGGATCGACTCGGTATGTCACTGTACTATGCAAATCTTTGGTTATAATCCAGTTAATGTAAATACATAATCTAATTTGACGGCCGTTTGATAAATACAAAATGACAAATCAATGACTATAAAAAACGGCTCCTTGTATGCAGCCGATGTTGCTTACGCAGCACCTTGCACTATGCTCATGTATACAATGGTTATCAACTTCGATACGAATCTAGTGGTGAATCTCTACGCACTGTGTGGCAAATCGAGACGATATGTGACTCAAACCCAAAATTTTACATCCAAGCTGTAATCGAACTTACTAACTCCTTAATCTTACCTATGGCAAACCCCCCTAAAATGCTACATCCACAGCCCTCTCCCTCACATAAGTGGCCCCATATACAGTTTTGAAGTAACTTCATGTATAATATCTAAGGGAAGGTATTAAATGAGCCGAATTACCTACCAAATATTTAGACCATCGACTTCAAGATGATACCTTGGTGAGCCAACGAAGATCTCTTAGTTACATAAAGCAGAATGAAAGTTGGACTACTATTGCAGCCTTGGTAGAAGACAAAGCAATGAACACATCAGTTAGCATTGCCAGAGAACCAAAATATTGCATGTGATGTATCCCTATTAAAAGTCAAACAAGCCATTGATCCGTACAAGGGATAAAATCAATCTACTTGCATAGTTTCAGGAAACGGAATGGATGCACAGCAATGATAATATCCACTCTCGTCGTATACAAACCTTTGTGAAAGATGAGCTTCACGGATAAGATACTCGCCCCATTCTTCAGAACCAAATTGCTTGAAAATTCCTCGTGCGTCAAATGAATCAAAATTTCTTGTCCCTCTTCCCCTGCGTAATTCAAGTCCCAAATATTAGCTAGACCAGTGAGCAATTAAGCACAACTTCTACACACTTTTTTCTTCTTTTTTTCTTTGGATAAGTAACAGGATTAGAAATGAAACCGTCCATGAGATGGTGGGTGTAGCACCTATAGGGAAGTTGAGAGAAAATAGACTAAGGTGGTTTGGACATATTTACCGTAGACCTAGAGATTCAGTAGTTAAGAGAGCTGATAGAATAGATTTAGGTAGTAATGCTACGAGGAGAGGAAGAACCAAATTGACGTTAGATGCGGTCGTGAGCAAGGATATGAGTATACTAGGTCTAAGTGATCATGTAGCCTTTGACAAAGCCCAATGGAAACAAAGGACTCATGTAGCTGAACCCAATTGATTGAAACACAAGACTTTGTTTGTGTTGGTTTGGTAAGTAACAACACAGCCAAAACTGAAACAAGAAAAGAAAAGAAGAAAACAACCGGTAATGAGAAAAAGTACGGTACCATTTCCTGTGCCTTGATGAAGTATTCATCACAGTGGCGTGCAACTGCAGTCGAAATATATCATAAGGCAGTATTACAATAACTTGGTAGACCAAACAAGACTTGCATGTTAAATTTGATGAAGCAGAGTTACGAGACGAAGTACTGTTAAAAGGTCATATACCATACCTTCAACTTCTGTTGAGCATCTTTCTTAATAATGAGCCCGGCTTCTTCAAATGCATCAATAATGACTTCTAAAAAATCTAAGGAATTGCAAAGATGCCGAGTACTACTTAAACTAAAATATTGCATCAATTAACTCTTTGATCACATTTTACAGGAGAGAGAATACAGTATTGAAATAACATAAAGGCCAAGAAAAAAGGATACGACAAGCACGTGAGAGTCTGCCCTTGCCACCAATTTCTTCAACGGGAATGAATACAACATGTGCTTTAGGCACCGTGCCTCTCATGCATTCCTAAAAGAAGGGAATACTTTACTCCTAATACCATACTGTCCATACGCATACCAATAAATAAGGTAATAACAAGAAAAGAAACATTCCCAGAAGACTGAGGAGACGAGTCGGTTCAATCACAAGCAAGAACATCTATAGGCATCTTGCTAAGGGGAATGGTAGATCTTAAGTGTTGCTTCAGGGAATGAGCAATATGTTTCTTCAAAGAAACTGGGGCAGTGGGGAATGTAGGGATCAACCCTTCCACTAAAATGACGACCAAGTCCGATTAGCTACAAAATAAGACAAAGGTAAGAATCTTACTAGCCCCTTAAGCCTCACAGAAACAGGCTCTCTGCACAAAGCTTCTAATACTTTCGAGGAGACACTCTGGATAAGAAAACAAGAAACACTTCATCTTTAAACAATTCAACTGTCAGCAGATATTTGTTGAATGTCTTTTTACCTGCGAAACCTCAGCAGCTGCATCAACTCGGTCCTTGTTCCACAACTTCAACATGAGTACCGTTAGGTGAAAAGTTTTGGGTTTAATAAATATTGATTTCTCAATTCGCGAATCTGTCAATTGAAAGGTATATTTACTACATCTTGCAGGAGGAGGAGGAAGAAGAATAAAGAAAGAATGCAACACCTAGGCTAACTTAGATGCTAATTATCATCAATCAATCAAAGGCACCAAAGTCAAGCAGGTAACATAATAGTTACGAGAAAACACAACCAAACACCCACCTTCCTACAATTGTATATCAACTAATAACAGCTATCAAACCATATAAGAACATATATAGCTACTGCAGGAAATAGATAAATGGAATATAGCTTCTTTCGTACCAGAAGGCTTCAATGCTCTAGTTGGGTAGCTTACGCGACGTATTTTTGTTATGTCCACTTTAACAAGTTCACTATTATTTTCAACATTAAGCTTAACCGCAACTTCAGATCCTCCAACCAACTCTTGGCCCTTATCTTTGTTTTCTGAAGTATCTCCATTGGAATCACTGTCCAGATTATCATTCTCATTAGCATTGCTAGATCCCAGTATGGACTTCTGAAAATTGAGAAGCTTATCAACCAGGTCGGGGTGTATAGCCAAAGGAAGTGACACGAAGTGAGAGTAGTCTAGATTTCGGCTTTTTACTGCCTGTTCATAGACAAACACACATGCATCATTAATTTCAAGTGCGACAATGTATCTTTCATACTTGTTGTGACAATGTATTCAAATGAAACTAATTGAGACCAAGTTACATTTAATACAGATATACAACGACTACACTTGTTAAACTTAGGGGTCAATATGAATATCGAAGAAGAAAAACAAAAGGCACAAATCACAAAATATGTTAAATCCCTGAAAGATTGCATTTCAATCAATCAATCTCATTCAGTACCATGCATGCAATATATTCAGCATCATCCATATAATCGGCATTAGCAAATGCCTCTTCAATCCACTCTTATATTGCTTCACTAAATCAGATGCACAACACAACTCATGGGCTCTTCAAAATAATTGAAACTCGGAAGTAGAAGTATGTATAGAATTTTAGTCACATATTTCCAAATACAATGTAACTGACCTCATCAATAATCACTTGTATTCTTTCCGAAGCCATAGTCACACTTGCCGCAGAAATGCCTTCAATAACTGCAACAATTAACAGGTTGAAAGTTAGTTGAACAGTTGACAATAAGATAGAATAGGTAGCTGATAAGTGCCAAAATATGTATATTTAGGCCCTCTAAACTATATCTGTTTGTGAAATTTATTGGACATATGATGCATGTTTAGTCTCTTTTGTGTTTTGACTGTTTTCAGGTCCTTCGTGCTCATTGTCGAAGATTTTTTTTGGATAAAATAGAGATAAACAAAGATTGGCGTTCAAGTGAAAAGTACTTCAAAGAAGAATTGGTGATTTGTTGTTACGCAAAGTTTAAGGGGTCTTTTCTGCAATTACTACGTTAAAACCCTCCCTATATAAGACAGGATGCCCACTGACTTTAGCAGTCAGCGTTCGGCCGTGGAATTGGTTTCGGCCAGAGGGCAGCTTTGGCCGTGGAATTGGTTTCGGCCAGAGGGCAGCTTTGGCCGTGGGAGTCTCGAGGCAGCGGCGGAAAAACAAAGGGAAAGGACGATGTTGTTCTTGAACATGGGAATTGAACCAAGATCATCTACTTCTCCTCTACCCATGAGCAACTAATCATCCTTCTAGGGGGACGATGAAGCCTTGTATGAGTCTGGGTAGCCTCTCAACTCATTGCCAATTGGTTTTGAGTTGGAGGCTTTAACATGGAGCTAGGTTTCAAAGGCTCTTGGACAAGACTCTCTTGATTGACTGTTTGTGCCATAGGTGCTCCTTGTTTCGTTATGTTCCCAATGTTATGGATCCTTTGTTTACCTCTCCAATTTCAAGTGAGGGATCGCATGTGCGGGAGAGTGTTAAGAGTTTGTCTTACATTGGTTCATTATAGCTTCCAAAAACTAGAATATGAGTCTGGGCAGCCTCTCCACTAATTGCCAACCGATTTTGAGTTGGATACTTTAACACTTGAATTTGCAACCAAAAAAAAAAAAATTTAAAAGTTTTCAAGAACAAAGTACAAGGTAAAATAACTTATCAAGAAAAAGCATCATACCAATAAAATCCTCCTCTTTTGATGATGGAAAGATGATTTTAACTCCTATCTCCTCCTCAATTTTTTTCTGTACAGATCCCCTACATGGAATTTAAGGAACGACAGTCAATAATGGATCTTTAACTCCGCAACCGTCATGCTTCAAGTCTTACCACACAACCGTTCCCTAGCCCCGAAAAGGAGGAAGGTCGTGCATTACGCAGCTGATACCATGTAAAAAATCCCTATAGATCATTATGACATGAATCCGATCATGGATATCACGGAGCACGATGCCCTTGGCAGAGATCAATCGAGTAAACGGATTCATGTAGCCAACCCCAATTGAATGTGACTTAAGGCTCCGTTTGGTTTGGTTAGTCAATATTGGATCTTTATGTTTCTGTAGTCGATATTTTTTTAACTCTGAGAAATTACATGATGAAAACTGTACCCTTTTCCTTTGATGAATCGCATTAAGCTTGCTCCCACCTGCATATCAAATACACACACACACCCCGAAACTTGAACCATCAAGAGGAAGAAAGTGCAAGCAACAACTATAGTATCGAAGATTGAATTTCAATAAGCTGCCCCTTCCACATGAATTTAAATCAGAAAGGAAAAGTGAACTTCTAAGATTCTTTTGCTAAGAGTGAATAGTGATGGCACAGACGGGGCGAATAGAGCCACTGGGCGATTGGGAAGTCGGAGGAAATGAATGAAAAAGATTTTCCAAGCAGAGAGATGACAATAGAATGACCAATGATACTCTCGACACCTTTATTCAACTGGCACTCCCTCAATAAGGTCTGAAAAATCCTTTTGAGATTGAAACATGGATAATTAGTACAAGTCGATAGGGGCTGATAACTCTTCCAGATTTGGCGAAGTTATTCTGTGTAAAAATCCACAAATATGTAGAACCAAAGTGTAGAGCAAGCAGGAGTGCATTTCAAGATGAGGCACATATGCAGAACAGGTTCCATATGTAAAGAGCAGGATTACAGAATATTAACTTTCTTTTGGGAAGTAGTGGAACTTTGTTGAAAAACAATGCTGCAGAGGATGCTAGAGTTAGCAAAGCCTAAATCTTTGATTGGATTTCTGCTATGAGATTTATTGTTTCCATCCCAAGTTTCTGAATTGATATATTTTTCTTCACATTGAAAGCACTCCTCAAGAAAATGACTGCTTGGTTTCCTAATTATCTAATTTTAAGTTGAATCATGACAGACAAAAAAAAAAAAACTGTTCAATGCTGAAAATTCATGTCATACAAGTTATTGACTTTGATTAAGAATCACGCACAATCAGTTCACATGCGATAATTGTAGATTTCCTCTAGTGTTTAATGTTTACATTTAAATACATGCCACATACCTGTACTGAAAGTGAGTGCTTTTCATTAGGAGGCGCCAATCCACCTTCTGGAGCTCCGCCATGATCGTTGTCCTGAAATAATCTAGAACCTAAAATTGGATCAGCTGGTTCATTTGCCGCTTCAAATCCAGACTGCAATTGCTTGACTGAACAATCTGCAAATTCAAACCACCCAAGGCACCTGCTAGCCTGAGTACAACTTAAGCAACAGAATGTCTAAAGTTCTGCAAACTTTCTAACCAATAACTCCTTTTTTGGCCGATTGTGTTTGGGATAGGATAGAGAAGAAGAATGGAAAAGAACATACACTACTTTGGATACATTAGTGGTAGTAGCTATAGAGAGGGAGGAAGGAAGAGAGAGGCAACATCTATCAGTCAAAGCTAGCTAACATATACCAATATGACTGACTAACCACAACAAGCCCGTTCCTCAATTCTACTTCAAAGAATCAATATGACAATGAAAACAGGAGTTTGACAACATTTTTCCGGTGAGTAAAAGAACAAAAGGACCAACTGAAAGGAAAGAAATACATATGGAGGCAGTTTCCCATCGGATCGCGAATAATTTCTCAAAAAAGCTGCTATACTAGATACCTCACCTTGAGAGGAGCTAGATTGAGTACAGACTGGTCTCCACATTTTAGTAAATGTTTTTCTCCCTTTCAAATCCATAACACTTCTCCTATCTTTAGCCCCACTAATTTTCCACTCAGAGTTTAGACCATGTCGTTCCTGTCACAAATGTTTGCGGCAACAAGTCAGCTAAAAAAGAACTCCAATACACATCAACGTCAAATAATATGTTTGACAGCCAAAACTTGCAATAGTGCCATATAACTTCAGAAATGTGTCCTTTCAAATGGGGATTCTTCCCTTCTTTTTTCTGAGAAATGTTTCTCTGGCATTAGCTAATCCCTTACCTCCAAATTATCTGTCATCTTCACCACAAGTAAAAAATAACCCTCTCCCTGTATTCCGTAAACTTTATCCCACTCCAACTAAATGTCGTAGTACTAAGATATCTATTATCCCTTCCAAGGATACCAAATTAGACATGCCATGCGAAGTGGATAGATTGGCATTCGAAACAGTTCGAACCAAACTGTCAAATGCTTAGGTGGCTTTTGATAAATCTCTACTTCATGTCAAATTTGGCATGTCAAAAAACAAAGGCTCCCATTTTTTTTCTCGTTGCTTTATTGAATGGGACCACAATCATCTTCAAAACTTGATAAAACAAAAGAGAACTTTTTCACATAACATAATTGGTACTATTGAGTTGGAGTGCTTTCTAAAGATGTCAAATTTCCACAACAGCCATCAGAAAAGAAATTGACGGTTCCAAATTTGAAGCAAAGGTTTAATCTAGAAATCAAATGCGCAAGAAATTAGAAATACCAAGTTCCGGTACATTTAATTAGCTTTCCTCAATTATACTCAGCAATCAAACTGATCTTGATTCCTTAAACCTCTATGCAGGATACACTAGTGAACGACAAGGTAGAGAGTGATAAACCTGTAAGTATTGAACAGGTGCCAATAAAACGTACGAATTTGTATATTTCCAAGCTCGGTCGACCCTGCAAAGAAAATGCCTCCATAACTTATCCATACCAAAGGGAGCTCTATATGAGAGGGTTTTCCCAAAATTGGCATGGTCATTTGGCAATTTGGACGATTTTACCCCTCAAATTGATTTCTGCCATGTTGGTTTTTCCGTAAATATGGGGTTTAGTCCTGGCCTGGCTGTCTTTTTGCGACATTTTGGTTAATTTCCAGATTAATTTTTTGGGGTTTTCTATATTTTCAGGTTTTCCGTTTGTGTCCCTAATTTACACGTTATTTTGTCTGCATGTGGGAGGGCGTTTTGGCCATTTTAAGGTTGCACAGCTGTTTCAGCGTTGATAGATGTTGAAAGGACGAAACTTTACTCTCTCTCTCTTCTCAGTTGTTCATCTCAGTCTGGTCCGACGAAGGACTTTGTTTGTGTTTTTCACAGATTGTATTGGCCTCGGTCTATCGTTGTGATGATCGGGTATGGAGGAGTCAACCCATGGCGGGGCAACCAGAGGGCCTACGATTGCCGCCATGGCTACCATCGTGGAATCGGCCGGAATCGATTTTAGTTTTGATTTTATTGTTAGAGAAAACAGATTTTTCGTCTCTTGCTCCCGATTTTCTCTCTATCCTTCTCGCATTTGGGTTTGAGATAAGCAATCAGATTTCTTTCTCGTGTTCCCAATCTTCTCTGTCCTTCTCGCAACTGGGTTTTTGAATTTTCCCCTTGTCGTTGGTTTCTTCTTTCGATTTTGTTTTTATTTATCTTACTTCTAGGGTTGTTCTAGATTTAGAATAGAGTGTATTTGTGCTTTGTTTATAGGTATCAGGGGTTCCTGAAATTAGGATACATTTTGGAGCGAAAGTTGCGTTTGACATCCAAATGCTTCTGTGTTTAGGGTTTCCCAAATCGCTGTAGTCTTGGTGCGAAGAAGTTTGAAGATAGAAATGCAATGATTTTTCCACGGGAAACGGCGGTATTTAATCTTCTTGTAAGGATTTGTTGGTTTGTAAGCATGTCTATCTGATGTAGTTCCATGGATAGGCAAAACCAAAAAGTATGATTTGCACACACTTGAAATTGATATTTACATTACTTTTCATTTACAAATTGAACCAAAAAAATATTAACAGAGCAGGAATATCAAGCAAAATTAATGTTAGACAACGCATTTTATTGTTTTAAAAATAAAATTAGCATTTAAATTGATCCGAGCTATACATACAACTACGGAAATTTTTACGCAAAGCCTTTGTTTGTATTTGCAAAGAAAAGAAAGTCTAGGTGTGGTAGTTCTAGGATTGAAATTTTTGAATGGATTCACTCCTGTAGATATACATTTGGATTTGTATCTCTATTACCAGAATTTAGGTGCTGACGAGTGCAACTCCTATAGATTTCTCCAAACTATCTAAGGTGCATGAGGTTAAAAGAACTTGTACCGAAAGAATTGTAACGTTGCAGCATGAATTTTCCAGATCCTTACAAGAAGTTATAACTAAAGATAATGTATCTTTAGTTCGATTGAACAATATATGTCAAATGCAGTTGGGTTGGATTAATTTTAGTTCTTAATGTTGCTAATGGCCAGCTCTAGAGATGGGGGAAAGTGGATTCGTTTGTAAATCTTTTACGTGATTGTATCGCTTTCTCATTTGAAATTCTGCCCAACTTTGAATATTCTTTCAGTTGGGAAGAAAGGAAAAATACAGCTAGAATCTTCTTTTAATGCCATGGTGCTGGAATATATTTTTCAACTCTTTAATACTGTTAAAGCATAGCAAGTTTTTGATTATCTGCAGTTAAAAAAATGGAAATAAACATCGTAGAGAAACAAGAGAAACATCTTTGGAAACTCTGCTCTTCTCGAGTCCAAAACATATGGAGGAGCAGATGCAAACTCTAGCCAAGAAAACGCTGGGAAGAGTTGGGACAAGGTAAATGTGATCTTCAGTTGAAGTTTTGCAAGCACGAGGATCATCTTTTTCTTGCATTTCATTCTGATAGAAGCCCAGGAAGGTTAGAGATGTTTTTTTTTTCCTTCCTTTTTTGGATCACAAAGGAAGAATAGTGAGAGAGCAAAGAGCGGGAAGAATTCAGGACTTGTACCAAAGAATTGTTTAGAAGCGAGAAGCAAGGCCTGAGGCCTGTCTCTATAAGTACTGGAAAGAATCATTTGAATGCTCGTTAAATTTAAAGAACTGCTTAGATCAAGGGCACATAGGGCTAAGGCAACAAATAATGTTTCTACTGTTGGTCTAGAGCCCTGTTTCTAAACTTCATGTCTCTGGCTCAAGAGTTGATAGTGAGAGAGGTGATAAAGAACTACGCTATTTATTTCCTAAAGATGTATTCCGAGTTGGTGGTGCGGTTATTGCCATCAAATAGAATGAACTCGGAGTTCGCTTCTGTAGTCATAATTCTTAAAGCAAGAATTCGCTAACTGTATATGCGTAATTGTTTGCTTTTGATTCTTCGGTGTCACTATATATTTAGCTTTGCAAGTGAGTAAACTTGTATCACCTGAACTTTGACTAGATGATAAGTCTATTAGCCTGTATACTTTCTAAATCTTGAATGATGCTTGTACTTTGTAGAGTTGTACAATGGTATTGAGTGAACATATTCATGAAACTTGCTATAACATTTTTGTGAATCTAGCTTATATCAGTCAAATTATGTGTATAAAGTTTGATAGTTTAATCGTCTTTTGTCTCAGGCTACAAAAGATCTCTCTCTTCTATCCTGGTTGATAGCTGTTGATCTTTACATCAGGGAACTTGACTACTTCAGATTTGAACTTTCAATGAACAGCTGCAATGATAGATTGTCGAAAGACTCGCCCATGAAATTATCGAAAGAGGTTCTCCTGTCTAAGTTCCTTTGAAAATCCTGCTTTAGATAGCTTGGGTCTAAACTAGAGATTTGTAATATTATGATCTAAGATTCCAGAACAAAACTCTGTAAATATTTAGCATGGGACAAACTTGCAAACTTATGTGTATGCAATGCGAAACTGATGGTTCAATTAAATTAACGGGCATAGAAGTCGTGCTCCTACAAAAAAAAATTCACTTATACTTCTTTTCACCTCATCCACATATATAATATCCCATTAATCAAATCCAATTTCACGGGCAGTGTTATGATCCAGTGCAAGGTATGGGACTTGTCCCACATCGGGAGTATGGGCTCCTGGTGGGGGGTTTATACGTCCTTGGGCACCCTTCCCCCTTGAGCTAGCTTTTGGGGGCGAGTTCTACCCAAGGGCTTGTAACATTGGTATCAGAGCAGGTCCCTCCTTGGAAGAGGCCGCCACGGGTGTTGTCGGAGGTGCCGGAAGGGCGACCTGCCGCCGTGGACGTCGGCTCTGAAGGGGTTGGGTTTGTTATGATCCAGTGCAAGGTATGGGACTTGTCCCACATCGGGAGTATGGGCTCCTGGTGGGGGGTTTATAAGTCCTTGGGCACCCTTCCCCCTTGAGCTAGCTTTTGGGGGCGAGTTCTACCCAAGGGCTTGTAACATGCACACTCGTGCGAAGAACCTAGTATACAAATACATATGTATCTTCGAATTATACAAGTATTCAGTGGGGAGAGAGTTGAAATTAAGCCCTAGAGAGAGAGAGAGAGTACCTGACTAGAGACCTGCAAGCAATCATCGCCGCCGCGCTGAGGATTTAGAGCGAGATTAATAACAAGCGGTTTTTCTGTTAGCGACTTAGCGGCCTCCACTGACCACACGTGTGGTCCGTCAGGGAAAAATACACTTCGACCCCCGCACCATTCCTTATTTTAAGTAATGGTCCCTCAGTATTTTTTTTGCAAAATCAACCCACCCCATAGGATGGATTCGAATTTTCGAATAAATTTTATGATTGTGCTATATGCTATCGTGTTGTAAAATTGATGGTAATAACTTGATAAATTTTCGATAATTGACAGATTTAATTCCTCTTGAATAATTCTTTTGCCATATCTATTTCTTTTTTTCATATGCGTTGTCCTCCCATTGTTTTCCTGTTCGTATTGATTTACGGAGTTCCTGTAATGAGGGGCTCACTATAGAGTTATATTGAGTCCATCTCATTAGCCAGGCCTGTGACTTTTTATTTGCTACGTGACAACTTCGGCAAACTTGTGAATTTTTGGCAATGAACAATGTATACATGGACAGTAGCACAGGGATGTGTGTCTATTTGTAAGTAGAAAATGAAAAATTAGCTAGGCTTGTGACTTTTCTTTAGCCTTTTTTTTGTTGGTATGTAGGTGTCTTGAGCCAACTTGCACGCACCAAGACTAAGATTGTACTTTTACCTTGATATGAATCTAGTAAAACTGAAGATAGGTAAGTATGTAATATCCGATGGTACGCTCCAAGACTAAGATTGTATTTTTACCTCGATCTGAATCTGGCAAAACTGATGATATGTAAGCATGTAATATCCGATGGTACGGTCCAATCCACGACACACTTTTATTAAACCCATCTAAAGACTTATAAGGTTGTGTTTTTACCATGATCCGAATCTGGTATTCACTGCTCTGGTTATGACCATTAGAGAGTGCAAATGGGCTATGCAAGCAGCATGCACTCTTTGTGAGAACTCATCCGATCATAGTAAGCTTTACTTGTCTAAATCTTTCATGAGCAATATCTGAACGAGAGAGCTTCACGTTTTGAATCAACAAACACTCAATTTACAAACAATTTCATGTAGAGGACATACAGATCAAGAGAAACAATAGAATAGCCAAACATAATCATTTTATTTTTTTTTTCTCATGGACAAAACATCTGGACATCTCCAGTTATATACCTGCCTGATACGACAGATTTTTCCAATCCAAGAAATACTACAAGCCTAAAATAGGAAAACATATAAGATTCAGAACCAGATTGCCGACCAAAAAAACCATTCGCCGTTCTAAACAGTATTCGCTTTCTTCGCTTTCCTGGTAATCAGTTACGGTTCTTGCACTTCTGCATGGCCCTTGGAGCTGCAAACAACAGAATCAGTTAAGTAATCCCAAGCCCATAAGAAAGTTGCGTTTCTTCTACCCCCAAAATTCACCCATCCCAATGCACTACAGCTGCAAGATCTTAGATCGTGCCTCGAGATTCTCTCCATATCGTGCGGCTAGGAGTGCATTGGAACATACAGGGTCCCAATCGATAAGTAAAGATATAGTCCGTGACTCATATGGTAAAAGGAAACTCGATGGTTTTTTAGTGATTCGTTACTATGCTCTGAGAAATCTAGGTTGTGTTGGTGTTTTAGCCTTTTAGGAACTTTATACTGTAATAGAATAAAACGACAAAAATCAAAGATGGGCAGAAGTAGAGTGTCATACCTAGGCCAATTGCATCTGAGCTTTTCATGATCCTCATTCTCTTACATGAATCAATGAACATCCTGTGGAAAAATGAAACCATATCGGTAAAAAAAGTGACAGCAAAAGATAAGAAACTCTCGTATCAATCAACGGATGATTGTAACTCGTAAGTGATCATGTCAAGCATATCGACATGGCCACAACTATAAGTAAACGAGCAGTCCAAATACGAAATATGATATCTGGAGTTTTTAGCACTCCATTTATAAGTTACATCTAACATCATGTTAAGTACGGGATCAGTATCGTACCCAACTATGAGAAGTAGGATAAGCACATTTCAAGTAAGAGCAATTGAAAAGAGAACTCACTGCCATGGAACATCACCAACAAGCATCCAATCACCATCCTTATCTTCATACGTAAGAACATACTCAGAGCCGTGGAGAAGATCCTTCAAGTTACTTTCACTAAGCCCATGAGAACCGCACTGCCCTGATTTCAGATTCGTACATAAAACTCAAATTAACACCCAGTCACAATGAAACAACAATTCCTTATACATTTACCACAGCAAATCTGTCAACATGCCTATCTTAGTGCACAGGCTAGACCAAAAAACCACACAGGTGAAATATTAACATTTGAACTTCGTGAATACAGGTCTCGATCATTTCAGGATAGACCAATGATGCCCGATACTGCAACTAAGAGAAGCATCAAAACAAAAGCCAAAAAAGAAATTAACCAAATGCCCTTTTGCACTTTGTCTCCAACATTACCTCCACAGTAAAGATCAAAGAAAAAGAAGCTACTTAATCCTGTTTACCAGAAAGAACCAAATACATCATTCTTTCTACCTAATAGTACTAAGCTAAATTTTGGACTATGGATTTAAGCAGTCCCCTTCCTATCCACACCCTTAAGTTACGGACTCCGTCCAGACCTCATAGTTCCGGACAAAATCTTGATGTATACAGATTTTATGAAAAATTGCTCGGATCAAGCCCTTCCGGGTATTTTTTTTGCTGATTTCTCGCGGGGACCCTTAAAAACACGTTTTAAACACATTGGACGGTTCGGTTCATGAAAATTTGATCGGGATTTATGAGGTGTGGACGAAATCCGCACTTTAAGGGTGTGGATTGGAAGTTTTGTGTGGATTAAGTGTTAAAGACTATCAACAAATGTTCTAACTTTTAAGTAAAAGTCTTAAAAACAAGTGTGCTTTAATTATCGCGAAGCAAAAAACAACAAATAAATAGAAGCTAAGTTGATTTTGCGACTCAAAACCTAATGGCTTAACTGCAAAACGGCATATAAGATGGACTGCCAACATAGAGTCATAGATAAACAGCCAGAAATTTCTCTTTCGATAATCTATGAGGAGAAACTACGACCTTACTAAAGATTTAGCCTGATTCACGACAAACGATATCATCTTTGGCAAGCCGTTCCCACTAACCAAGCTAAAGAGAAAACAAGTGTGCTTTATATGGGCTAAAATTGCAAACTACAATTTCCATCAGAAAAAAATCAACTAATTATCTATAGCATGTAGAAACAATCAGTTCTTTATCTTTCAAGAGAGAGGGTACCAATTGTAAAGCAGCTAAACATCTTCTCGAGGGCTGATGAGAGTTCTACATAGTTGGAGTAGGTTTTCAGGTCAACCTTCCTTAGGTATGGAGCACCATCCATGCTAACCTTAACATAGAGGCACCCAAAACCGGACTTCCCGTCATCGTCCGAGTTCTTTGTTAAATTTGTGGCCATTGTATTTTTCCGGAAAGATCGAACTGGAGGCCATCCTACCACCTGTGCCCTGTGACAAACAAAACATATTGTGACCAGAGTAATAGATGTACTATACGGCACGGAGGCACCGGAATTTCAAAGAAAAAATAGCCTGTAAACAATTTGAGAAAAGTGATGATAGAGCAGAGCAAAACCATAAATTCCCACTAGTGGTAATTGGAATACAAAAGGAGGAATAAAACAATCCACATCAATAAACAATAGAGGCATCACTTGATAGGAAGCAACTACGGCTGTTTTTGGATCAAGGATTTATTGAGGAATTCACGGAGGGAAAAAAGAACACGAAAGAAAAAGGCTTAATCCAGTATAATGTTTCCCCATCATTTTCCTGATGCCTTGATAAATCCCTCCAAAAAATCTGATCCATAATTTTTTCTTATCTCCTAAAACAACTAAATTCCATGAATCAAAACCCCAATCTTATTTCTTTTCCAACACTTTTCAGCAACGAAAACAGCAGCAAAGGGAGCAACAGTGGTCTTTCCGGGGACTTAGGGGTTTGCTCCCGCCTAAGGTCAGGTTCAAATCCCCTTGCCAGCAAACTCCTGGGCCACTGGTGTTATGCAGGTCATTAGGCCCTGGAATTAGTCGGGGTGCACGCAAATTGGCCGGACATCCGGTTATCAAAAAAGGGAGCAACAGACCAGGAAAGAGAATTCAGAGAAAACACAACAAGAGAATCCAAGCACCAAAAACAGATACAATAACATAGCACTATGAAAGCAAAAGGAGAAAAATTTACAGCAGGATAAAAGAATTAGGAACTGAGAAGAGTAGAGAAAAAAAAACTTACTTGGCAGCAGGAGGAGCGC
The DNA here is from genome assembly GCA_963854785.1 of Vaccinium vitis-idaea. Taxonomy (NCBI): domain Eukaryota; kingdom Viridiplantae; phylum Streptophyta; class Magnoliopsida; order Ericales; family Ericaceae; genus Vaccinium; species Vaccinium vitis-idaea. The sequence continues at coordinate 1,925,619 of OY978221.1, forward strand.
TACCAAGCTGATTCACAGAAGAAACTTGAGTCTTCTTCTCTTGGACAGGCTTTGGAGAAGTAACCTCTTCTTTCATATTACTCCCAGCCAAACAAGGTATGTGTGAGTTGTTATTCTCCAAACCATTTTTACCCAAATCAACCTCAGATCCAACGGAGAAAACCCATTTGCCTGACCCATCAATGGTATCAGAAAACCCCCTCTTAGACCCAGATACAAAGTTCTTCAGATGACCAAGGTTATAATACCCATTAGTTCCAGCCTTTCTTTCAGTAGATTCTGAGCCAGGCAAACCAAGTCTCAGCTCAGTCTCCTTGAAATTCAAGACATTTTTCGTCTCATTCTCAGTAGGGCTTCGGTCCTTTGAAGAAGCCTCTGACAAGCCTATGTAATCATGTTCCAGTGGCCTAGACATCAAATTTCAACAGAATATAACAGCACAAAATACAAACCCAGAAACCTTGAAAGATACAGTATTTGATTGAAGGAGGAGATGGAAAAGGGAGATGAGAATAGCTGAAGGGGAAGCACCAAATTGGTGGGAGAAACAAAGGGAGGGTCTTTTTGAGTGACACCCTAAAAAGTGGTGGTTTTGTTGATGCTGAAAAGAAGTTTCTTTGGCCTTTCTGTAGCAATTTTGCTATGGTACCTAATCTATCCTTTATAATAATGCAACATGTGTAAAAGCAATTCGACATTAGAAATCAAGGAATATTGCACTGTCTTACATTTTAGAATAAAAAGAAAACAAGAACCATCAGTGGTTGGTTAAATAACTTGTGCTACTGATAAGCCAAGGGACAAGTGGTTTTGGCTTGAGATTTGAGGATTTGCTTACACTTGAAATCTTAGGTTCGATTTTTTTACCAGTAACTCTTAGGGTCACCTCGACACCACGCGTAACCATGTGAAACGGATGTGGAAATTAGTCTGAGGACGGCTCTGGGAATTAGTCTGAGGTACACAAGTTAGCCCGAGACACTCTGAATTAAAAAAATAATAATTTGTTCTACTGTTTTGATAATTTGTGCTATTTAAATTGACCCACAGGCCACAGGAAGATGGCCAACAGTTCCTAATTAAAGGCATGACAGTCTAATTTGATTCCAAATATCTTTAGAATCCAGTTTGAGTTAAACAGCCAACTGATGTCAGTTGGTGGACAAATCCACTAACCAAAATAATGTGCCAAACAGCTAAGATGGTCTTTTTTACATGAACACATGGTTTTTTGAACTGGACATGAACACATGGTTGGCATTCCTAGTTTCCTACTTCCAAAAGGGCGTATATTAAAATTTAGCCCTTGTATTTTGCAATGATTTTTTTTTTTTTTTTGGCACCCCCCTGAAAGGATAATAGTACTTTTTTTTTTTCAACAGCCTGAAAGGATAATCCCTTCTTCTTCTTCTTTTTTTTTTATCAATGAAAGGATAATACTTATTTTTACCATTTTTTCAACAAAAAAAAAAGGATTATACTTGTAAGGATAATACTTGTGTATCTTTTACCATTTTTTTTGGGTCCAAATCCTCGCCAATTATAAGGAGGGACGGGACGATTCAATTTCTTAATTTTTTGTCTCGATCTGGGCCCAAATTAATGTTTGGAGCTATCTATTTTCTAGAGCTCGTCGAATAGTTCAACTATGCAATAAATTTATGTCCATCATACATGCTCGGATCACGTTTATATAATAAAAAAATCACCGTACACATTTGATAAATTTCATTTTTTCAAGATATAAATGATCCAAACAATTATTTATCAATATCCGATTGACATTGTTTTTTATGCAATTAGAGTACTCGTTGAGTTCTACAAAATGAACGACTTTGATCATCGTCAAGACCCAGGAGAGTGCAAACATTGAGAAACTAGACGAATTCAGACTCTCATTAAGGCTGGGGGGATCTGAATCGCTTTTAAAGTACAAAACCGGCTTTGCTCTACCAGAATAATCTAATTGGCATATTATAATGATATAATCCCTGTGCAGAGACATTAAGGGGTACGACTTTTCCAATGTTTGTTGCTGTTTTATGTAACCTTTTTTCCAAACCTGCAAAATTTCACCGACAGCTCACCGAGAATCCCCGGCAAAAAGATTTTACTGTAACGTAATAGGAGAACCATCAATTATTCTTACTTTAATCAAAAGAAAACAGGAGTATAACATACGCCAGAATGTCCCGGATAAAGATACAGGTACAAAAAAAATGGGACCGAAAATGTATCGATCGTGTTCGGGGACTCACTTTTGGGTCCCACACGAGTGATCCGAACCGTTCATTGTTCTTAAAACATTTTTCCGAGGATTTTTTTGATTCAAACGGTGAGACTTTGGTTCGAGCACTTCCAACCGTCCGATTAAGCTGAAATTTTGTGGAGTGGAGCCCCTCGAAAAAATGTTTTAAGAACAATGAACCGTTCGGATCACTCGTGTGGGACCCAAAAGTGGGTCCCCAAACGCGATCGGTACATTTTCTGTGCCCCCCGTTCTGTACGGGTAGCACTGTCCGTCTGTCCGAATGTCCCCAGAAAAAATATCCAGACCCAAGAAGAAAATACCCAGAATGCCCAGATGTCCTAAGAAAAAACGGAAATACAAGGTGTACCGACTCCTTTTGTACAGACCGTGTATAGACGGCATCAGAGACCCACAAAAAAATCAATCCGAACCGTTCATCCATTTTAAAATAAAATTCCGAGTGGGCTCACGCGGGAATAGGTGCAATCAGACGGCCCTATGAACTCGATCCAAAACCACCCCATTTCATTCAATTTTTTTTTAATGAAATGGGGTGATTTTGGATCGAGCTCATAGAGCCGTTCGATTGCATCGATTCTCGCGTGGATCCACTTGGAATTTGATTTTGGGATGAATGAACCGTTCGGATTGATTGTTTGGGACCCACAACAGGGTTGCTAACGCCGATCGATACGTGGTTGGTACCTCTGATCGGTACCTGTAGAACAATTCAAGAAAAAAACCCCGAAATCTACCTAGAATTCCAAAATCAGTGGCCCACTGATTTTGGGATTTGGGCCACTAATTTTGGAATTCTAGTCGTTTTTTATGGCTGTGTAGTGGTCCTAAACATACGTCGTACCAACGCTAATGCACCAAGTCACAGGGCGTACGGGAGCGGAAGCCTTGCAGTGAGGTAAATCATTACAGGGTTGTAGTGAGTCTCATCCGGCCATTCATCTCGACACCGACGGCTCGAATTTAATCCAAACTTCGAATGATCCGAGCTGTTCATTTTTTTATTAAAATCCGAGCATTTATAACCGAGATGGACAGCCGGATGAGTTCACTACAACCCTGTAGTGAGCCCCTCACTACAGGGACCCGTACCCCAGGGCGTACATAAGTGAACACAAAAGAAACGAGATGGCGCTCCACAGTAAGAAAAAGAAAGCGAACGAATATAGGAGTTGTAAAATTAATGATTAAAATATGGCTACCAAAGGGGATGGTACCTAAAATGTACATAGCAGCCCGAAGAGCTTATTTTGGGTTCTACATGAATAATCTGAACCGTTCAATAATTTTTTGAGTGTCAATTCAAAAAATTAGCTCAATTGAATATGCGTATGTAAGTGGATGGTCCAATATTTTACTTTTACATTCAAAATTCAGGATCCTAATTCGTCACACGTACATTCCCGGCCAATGCGTTGGACACTTTGAACATTATATGAGGCTATGAGCTACTCGTCCAACGGTGTCCTATTGGCTCTTTATTTTTGCATGACCATTATTCAAACGCTTAGGGCAAGCACAACAAGGCTCAACAAATCTTGAGCCAAATAAATTACTAAACAGTGCTTTATCTACTCATGTCCTTTTAAACACTCCAACAATACTACCTATACTACCTCTCTACTATTAAAATAGTATTTTTACTTTTCAAAATAATACAATATATTTATATACATACACACCCATATATACATGACAAACAAAACCCATAAAGGAACCCAGAGATTTCGGCGAACCCAATCGATTCCGGCGAGGAGAGAGGAGGAGGAGGGAGGACAGAGAGGGTGGGGAACCCAGAGATTTCGTCTACACTGTTCGATTCCAGCGAACCCAATCGTCCATGGCTATAACCCAATCGCCTGCGAACCCAATCGTCCATGGCTATAACCCAATCGCTGGCGAACCCAATCGAGATGCCGATCTGTTGTTGCGACGCCGTCGAGATGCCGACCTGTTGCTGCGACAGAGTTGGGTGCTCCATGGCTGTGACCTGTTGCTGCGTGGAGAGAGAGGGTGTGGGAAAAAATTGATTAAAAAATATGTAGGGAGTGAACAGTGGCTGAACAAATATGGGGTGATTTGGGGAGACACTGTTCACGTTTGTATTTTGTTCACCCGTTTGAGTCGTCTGTTGGAGCCCATTTTTGCTCCTGATCTCGGTAAAATAGGGAGAGGAGCTGGTTTGGGTCATCTGTTGTGGATGCCCTTAGGAGTTGGGCGATACCCGTTTTCATCATTTAACAAATATGAAACACATTAAATCCGACCACATTTCAGTCATTTAAAAATTAAAATACCCAAATGACCTCACCATGACTTCTGTCACGGGGTTAAAAACCAATTCATAATTTTTCCCGTGATGGCCCCAAGTTCCCAGCAACTTGATTCTGCCAACAAGTGTTTACACACACACACACACAAAGTGATTATGAACGTCTAACAAGCATACACGCGTTTACGGGAACCGTCCCAATCTTTTATTGCACCAACAATACAAGGAAACACTTTAGAGTGCTAGATAGATCATCCCTCTGCCTTAGACTCGAAAATGGAGTGCCTTAATAGGCTTACAATCAGGAAAACGAAATACAAGCATACAAGAGATCATGGTAACTGCCCATGATCTGCAGTTGACACCCCCAACTGCTGTAGGGTTGTGCTGGCTTGCCCACGATCTGCCAGCACATTAAGGTACACGGAACCACATCATTTTTTTATTTGAAATATCATGATTTTATCACCCAGGATCTGCCAGCACATTAAGGTACACGGAACCACATCATTTTTTTATTTGAAATATCATGATTTTAGCACCTGGGTGATAAAATCTTTTGGAAAACTGGAAGGTGAATGGTTAATGAGCCAATTCTTCTCCCCTTTAGAAGGCATGCATTGGTGTTGATTGTGTTCGGTTAACAAGAAAATAGAGGAGCATCTCCATCAGCAGAGTTTACAAATATCAAATTTGTTTCATCTAACAGGTCTTAGTTGCACCAACAGATGTAGCAAATACCAAACTAATTTAACCGAACCTTCAAATCCATCTCATCAATCTACTTACGGTTTTGTTGTATAGATACAATACATAAGTTCAACTATCTATAAACATGTACATAATCAAATCAAAATGTATGTACTATACTCATAAATAAACATATACATATGTAAATATTAAATGAATTATACTGCTCCGCTGGAGTGCATGCCTTCTAACTCACCTTTCAAATTAATAACTTCTTTGTGAACTGTCTGTAAATAAAGAGTTTGGACACCGAGCACATCCATGCCGTACATCTCCAGATCCAACGGCTCGGATAAACACGCGGATTGATGCGGCTCGTTGAATCTCGGAATGAATGGCGCGGATGCTCAATGTGCAAATTCTTGTTTGCGTACAGTTCGTAAATAAGTTTGTCTCTTTGTAGAAAGATAGTACTAGTAACAAAGTACTCACTCCGTTTCTATTTGTTTGTCCCACACTCTCTCTTTTACCTTTTTTCAAATCAAAAAATTAAGTGTTTCTGTATATCATTTTTCAAATTTTTTCGCACCGAATTAAAGTACACAATGAGTACTTTAATTCGGTGTAAAAAAATTTGAAAAATGATACACGAAAACACTTTATTTTTTTATTTGAAAAGTGACACGACTTTTCGTAGTGGACAAACAAATAGGAACGGAGGGAGTAGATTATAATTTTGAAGGTAACTTTTTTAATTCTAGAAATGCACTAGAAAGGGGAAAAAGAGAGAAAACACTCTCCTTTGCTCATCCGCAGCAGTGGATCCACCAGTAATTATTAGAAAAATGATACATACACTCCCTCGGAGCCACTCCCAGCCACACCCTCTCTCACATGGGGTGTGAGGCCCAGATGTGGGGACCACACCCCATGTGAGAGAGAGTGTGGCTGAGAGTGGCTCCAAGGGAGTGTATGTATCGCCGTTCTAATTATTATCCAGAAAAGTAAAACATGCGTGAGGGGAGGGCAGTCAAAATGCTGAGGGCTAGTTTGGCCTAAAAGTGGTTTTTGGATTATTGGTTTTTTCGTTTTGTCTTTATTCAAAAAAATTTTGCATTTGTTAGTTTCGCGCCAAGATTTTGTGGTTTATGGATTCCTCTCGGCGAGACGAATCTAACGAGTATAAAATTATGGTCAAAACTCAAATTTTTTTGAATAAAGCCAAAATAGGTGGATTATTCGCCAATAATCCACCTATTTTGGCTTTATTCAAAAAAATTTGAGTTTTGACCATAATTTTATACTCGTTAGATTCGTCTCGCCGAGAGGAATCCATAAACCACAAAATCTTGGCGCGAAACTAACAAATGCAAAAAAAATTTGAATAAAGACAAATCGAAAAAACCAATAATCTAAAAACCACTTTTAGGCCAAACTAGCCCTGAGCTACGGAATATGAGTGGTTAAGATTCTTCCACGTTATTTTATCCGGGTCGTTAGGGGACAAAACGTCGTTTAGTTGTTGAGTTGACGGAAGCAACCTAATCAATGATGACAGCCAAGTAATGAAGCATGTGAAGATTGATGTTCGGAACTAAAATGGGCGATAATTTTCTTACGAATTCAATCATTATCTTCATTGAAAGAGAACTTGTGAAGATATCCACCCATATTCAATAGTAGATAAATTGTACTCTCTAAAACATCGTAAAATCCAACTTCAATAGTTTACGTTTTTGTACTTTTCTTTGTTTATTTTTTAAGTAACATTTACATATGTATGTACAACTTTTGGTAAGCCCCCGGAGTAGATTAGTGTCCTAGTTCCGCCCTTGGTGAATGGGTTTTGCGTGCTTCTCCCTTCCATACACGATCCGACAAGGTTCGAGTCTCGCCAACTACAGGACTAGCGTGGAGGGCACTTTGTCCATCTACTTAGGTAGTGTTGCGACGATGGCTTGTCCATCCGGGCAGTAGCTATGGCTCGAACCGGACATTCTACAGCGGGTCGGGAGCACACCTATGATCACGCCCAAGGAAGGTTGCTAAGCTGGCTGCCCCCGGATTCCACCTTTTTTCAGTTAAAAAAAAAAAAAAAGAGCAAGCTACGCAATGACTATTGTGTTGGTGTTCAGGATTGGCACCAAAAACCGTTCAAAAATAAAATAAATACTATTGGCTAAAAAGGATTTTGGGCTCACCACTCGGTTTGGATACATCAACCGTAAACGAAATTGTGTGGCACCCATTTTGTGTCTTAGATTAATGGTCTTTGCGATAAATCAACTCATTTTAATATTAATAAGAGCTTAATCAATTAATTTAATTTTTGCCCCTCCAAATTCAGAGAGAAAAATCGATTAAACTCTTACCAAGATTTGAATGAGCTTATCAATGGACTCTTAAAAAATATGTTTCAAAAAAAATTAAACGGCTTAGATTATTTATTTGATATCACGAGATGGGCTCCATACAATCCTGCTTACGTTTGATGTCTATCTCAACGTGAATTTAAGGTGGTAATGTGAACCATCCATCTTAGGGCATGCAGAGTAATGTATCCACACAAAAAAATCAACTTGGTCGGACGCCTTGAATGCACGTTGGGGCCCACATCCTCCAAAAAGAACTTAATATCCGACAAGATATCCTCCTTTTTTTTCATAATTAAAAACAAGCATTTCTTGTCATGTTGTTACATGTAATATGTATATACATGGTGAATTTTCTTTGCCATAAATGTTTGACCAACAAATAGTTAAAAAATATATATAGTTAAAAAACAAAAAAGAAACTGATTTTTTAAACATCCTGTAGGACCCATTTAACTTCTCTCTCACTCTCTCTCTAAAGTAAAAAAAAACCTAGCCATCACAAATACTTTTTCTTTTCCCTTCTCCTCCCTCATAGGGTTTCACTGCCACTGTAGGGCGGTGGGTGGAGAAGCCATGGTCCTAGTTCTAAACCGCTTCTTCTACACTGCAATATATGTTTTGTTTTCTCTCATCCCTTTAGACTAACAACTTGTCATCTGATCTGTGAGAGTTATATCTCTCGTTTTTGCGAGAGTTAGTTTTATCTTCGAATAATTATTTCGTCTATAAACTGGGTTCTTTCAAACGATGTTACTTCAATGGTACATGTGCTAACAGTGCTTTAACTCTACATGATGTTTTTGGCAGGGCAACGTGGTGGCTTGTCAGATCTGTAACTTTGAGAGTTTATTGGTTCATTTATATTTGGTCGTAGCCATCTAATCGTCTGGTATTTGTTGTCTTTTGTCTTTGGCTAGCATTTTATCTCTTTTGAGACTGCTAATTCTAGTTATGAATTTTCAACATATTGTGAGTGCTGCTATTTGCATCAGGTTCAATGTTTGGGTTGGGTTGAAAGACATCAACTATCTTGTGTTTTTTTCTCGTGTTACATTAGTTAGATAATTAGTTTACTTTGTTCAAATGTTTATAATGAATTCTATTTTGTACTAAGTGTCATTGAATTGTTATTAATATAATCATCTTCTTTTTGTATAGGACCCATACTATCCTATGGGCTATGAGTGATTGTTGTAGTTTTCGCCCATAGGATTTTGAGAAGATGCAACAATTTGGCCAGTAAGGTGATGGTTGATTAACCTTTGACTTTAGACAAACAAATTTGGCTTGTTAATTGCATAGGAAAATGATTTTGTCATGTATATTATAAATTGAGCACAAGATCAAAGTTGCAATATCTTATATTATATCCGCGACATTAAAAACTTATAAATTTTGTGGCCAACGAAGTTGGTCTGCTTTGCCTTTATTTTTATTTATTTTTTACTTCGTTGGTTTAGCAAAAAAATTAGTTTTTCGATCTTCTTTAACAAGTTGCAAGATCTTATTGTCTATGCACGATACAATTTAAATTAATATCATATAGTAATGTTTTTTGTCCAACGAAATCCGCAGGGCATATCTTTATCTATTTAATCAGTTGTTTTTAGGGGGAGCAAATATAATTTTTTTTCTTGAAATGACCAGTGTTCTCTGTGAAATCAAGAATATGAACGGGTTTGATCATCGTTGTAGGCTCAAGAGGAGCCCTCAGAAGACATTCACCTTAAAATCCAATTCCTTTCAAGGTCAACCTACAGGCTACAAATGGTTCTTTTTATTATTATTATTTTTTTTGAAAAAATATAAACAAATAAAAATTTCGCGCCGCTACTCCCTCAGTAAATTGATTTTTTTTCATTTTGAATTCATTTTGTTAACATTTTAAAGAATTACGTACAAAACACCTAGACTTGTCATTTCCACCATAACGTGATGATCTCTACAAATCGATTGAAAAATATGGTGATGCATCTCAAGCAGCATTTACAACAGTGACATTAATGGATAGAGGAGATTGACGCAATCAAAATGTAAAAAATAAGATAAAGCGCGACCACCTATGTCGGTGCAGAAAGTGGACGGTGCTTAATTATCAACAAAAATTATACAATTAAATTAAAACTATATGGTAGACTATTCAACAAAGAGATTCATAAAATTGATGGATCAATAAAAGATGGCAGTTGAGAATAGTGGTTTTTAGTACATATTGAGACCGTATATATCAAAGTTGACCTTTGTGAATTGAATATGTAACTTGCGCACGTAATTTTTTTTCTTTTGCCAAGAATTGCGCACGTAATTACAAAGATAATTACTGACAGTCAACGTTGACGAGAATATTTCCGAAAATAATGGAGTACCGAAATGTACAAAGGCATGCAGGACCCACTTTTGAGTCCCGCTCAAACAATCCGAGTTCGGGGACGGAAGTCGATATCCAAATGAGTTGATTTTTTATAGGGACTCTTGAAAATATGTTTGAAACAAATTAAACGACTTTGATTATTTGTGATTTCCATATAATCCAGTATATATTTGGCGTACATTAAATAGTGTACAAATTAAATTCCACCCAAGAACCATCAGTACACCCGTTCCTTTAATTTCTAGATATATTTTCACTTGTTTTACAATTAATTCAATATTAATGCTATTGCGGTTGCTTAATTTAAGGACTTCTTAACCCCTTATCAGTTATCTGATCAAGATCAAAGTTCTGTGTTTTCTTCTTATTCTTTCATTTCATCCTTTTTTTTTGGTGTTCATATGAGATTAACTAGAACGCGGAGATTGAAACCCAAATTTATCATCTTCTTTTTGGACAAACTAAGAGCGCCTCTCAAGGGCTACAAGAGATTCTAGATCAGGCGGAATACAACCCGGAGAAATACATATACTCCTATGCACTAGATCTCCGAAAGGCAAGGGGTATTTGAATGATTGACACAATCAATAAGCTCTTTACAATCAGATTCAAACATAACCTCTGTAAGCTGCATATCCATTGATAATATTCCACAAGCGATCCTTAAAATATGCCTTTGTAAGTTACAACCCTTGGTCATTCCTTAAATTTGATAGCTAAGGTGTTCTTATTAATTACATAATTCTACTTTTTCATGCTTTTTTAAATTAAATTTATGTGTAGCAAGATACATATATATGCCCAACAATACCATATTGGATGGACCCCAATTGCACACTAATATTGTTTGAGAGATTTACAGTATATTGCTTACAAATCCGTGATGGATTGGGTGGACACCATTTTTATCATGCATCGATCATTGCATTAACATCCAATCACTTTAATGCCCCACTTAGTCGGAACCTGGGGTGCTGTGCAGCCTCGTGGTGCCGCCGCGCCGGCATTTTTTTGATGATCAGAGACGTTCACCGTGTAGACCTCGTCAAAAATCAACTTGATCGGATATTTTTTAGTGCCTCATCAGAACACAAATAACATGAAAAGTGGTTTTTATCCAGTGTTTGTGTCCATTTGTTTTCAAAGTATTTGTGTTCCGATAACCTACTTAAAGATATCCGATCAAGTTAAATTTTTGCATACTTGTAGTACTCGACGAGGTCTACGCGGTGAACGTCTCCGATCACCAAAAAAATGCCGGCGCTGCGGCACCACGGGACTGCACAGCATGGTGTTGTGCATGGGATGCACAACACCCCCCTCAGTCCTACGACATAAGCTCACGTTACTGAACTCGGCACTTGCACACTAAAGTGAGATAAGTAGCAATTGTCATGAATCGAACAAATACCTCTAATTAATCTACGTGATTAATACTCATAAGTACGCAGGGTTGCATATACATGTGTTTTTGTTGATAAATCAGCTTTTTTAGACAACAAGAACCATGTCGGAAAGCACAAGTCACACATTGTATGAATTCGAAAATGGTTCATTCCTCAATGCATGCTTCAAAGATGGTGACAGAAACCTAATCATATCTTGATGAATCCATACATTCAGCTGAACCATAGATTCATTTTTCCATTCATTTTTGCAGCATCAGGTTACCATCATTCCACCAACCCAAATTATCAGTGCAGTCAGAGTGTTGGAGCCAGTTACGTGCGCCTTGACTAATCTCCTCTTCAGTCCAGTCAAAGACAATCCATACATCCACGCCAGAACTATGGTATTCACAGAAAACTAGTACTCTTTTGCAGCGTAAACCCAAGAATCTAATCTTACTCAATTGTGTAGAAAAAAAAAACCCACCAACCAACGAGACTGACCACCGGGCTCAATACGTTTATGCTGCAACTAGGAGTTGTCACACTCAAGTCAACACTTTTTCTTTCAGTGAGTGGTTCAAACTTCAAAATGAAAATCAAGTATTGGGGGGAGGAATCAGCACCGGACTGTACTAAAGTTTCGTGGTCTTCTAACAAAACAGTGGGAAGGGTGGTGATGTAAACCATAGTTCATAGGTTAGAGCATCATTATCTGGAACACCAAAATTTTCACTAAATTTATCTTCAAAAACATCTTTTATAAATTAGCAAATCACTTTATCAAAAACTCACAAAATCAAACTCTCTATTTTAACTTTACTATATTAAACTATTCCACTCAAATCTATAAAAAAAATAAAAAATCCTCCCTAATCTCCCCGCCTGGGGAGATGTTTCGGTACAAAAAAGTCAAGTAGTGAACCACGTGTCATGACCCCCCCAGCCATTAACATTTCTCCCCCCATACACAGCCGCCACGTGTCCCCCCCTTTCCTGTTTCTTCTGACGCGCAATGCAACCGGAAATAATAAAAAACTAAGTGGTGTGTGAACAGTGTCGCACCAAATTTGATACGGTACTGTAGCAAAAATAATTTGAGGAGGAAGAGTAGAGAGGCTGATTTTTTGAGGTTTTTTTTTTTGGGGGGGGGGGGGGGGGGGTTTGGCTCCCTACTTTAACTCAAAAGTTAAAATAGGGAGCCAAATGGGGATGCTCTTACAAACTCTATAACTTATTCCTCAGACTTTACTCCAAAGATTACGTTGATGCAAAATCTATTCTTTCACCCATCATTCAAAAACTTATAAATTGGGTGTGTTTGCCATATTTGTTCATACAGATTTCAGATTATAACTCCAGATTCTGCTGTAAATTCTTGTTCACTATAGTTATGTAGCTTCTGCATGCATAAAGCTTAAAATCAGCTTCCAAAATAATTACTAGTAGAATATAAAATTTGGTCGGAAAAGCACCTAAAATCCAGCTTCTCTAGAATTGGATTTTCTTTCCTATTTCAGTTTCTAAGAATCTGTAGATTCTCAAAATTTGTTGATAAGAATTTTTTACAAACGCTAACAGCAACTTTTTAAAAACAAAAATCTCAAAATCTGCTCATAGATTCGTAAACACCCATATAATCTAAGCCTAAGTCCAAATTTACATTAGTTTGCAATCTAAAAATCTATTATATCTTACCAAATATTAGCGCCCAAGATATGGTGATGGTTTGAGTAGTGAACTATCAGCTACAGTAAAAACCATGGTCTATTGAAATGGCACGCTTAAACTCCAATTCCACTACCACTTTTTGCCCTTTTTCATAATGGAAGCAATCAACGATATTTGTGTTAGTGGGAAGATATTGAAAACGCACTTGTCTGATGTCTCTGTCCTCATCAACTGTCGCATCACAAATATCACAAGTAATTCCTATGTAAGAGAGAACAAGAAAAGGCAAATATCAAAAGTAATTCTACCCACTTATTTGATGATTATAACCAAGCTTTTTTGTTGTCGAAAATTGGAGCTCACCTTGCAGTCCGTTTTGGTTGGCCATCACAAATCTCAACCCTAATGATCAGAATTGTTCATTTATATTGCTTGCGGAGAAGCTCACATGCAAAAAAACTTTAAATTGGTCTATTATTGATAGCCACATGATCAAAATATATATTGATCTTGAAAAAATAGATGATTAAATATAACGGACCCGAGGGCTTTGTTGTCCTTGAGGGACGGCAGACCCTATCAATCCGAGATGTCCATATCCGCAGATGATGGAATTCAGATTCGTAGAAGAGCTCTTAGCAATAATAGTTGATAAAACATATCTAAACCACTGATTGTCAAGATGGACGGTTGAAATTGGGGGTTGGAAGGTCTGTCATCCCTCATGGACAACGGATTCCCCCAATACAAATATGTGAATGATGATATATAGGTGCTGAAAAGCACCCTTTGAATCTCTAATTTATGCTTTAATGGTGCATTCACAGTGTTGCTTGGTGAATTTAATGGTCTTATTGTGTTTGTAGGCTTTAAAGGTTGTTGGACAATAAAAGATTCAATTTGGAGTTGATATGAGAGCATAGAGTGCAAAGATTGCAAACTGTATAAGCCGTCTGGATAGATCCGCCTGGACGGACGGGCCAGACTCGGGATAACAAAACACGCATTTTTGATGTACTTTGTAGGGGTTAGGGTATAGATAGGGACCTCTATGTACGTTTTCTAGGTTCTGAACTTTATGAGAGGTAACCCTAGAGAGAAAAACATAAGGAAATCCACAGAGTCTTCAAGTTCTTCTTCAAATCAAGCGATCATCTCAATCTCCAAGGCTAAACACCATCTAAGGGGAAGATGAAGTCCCGACTCAAGTAATATATATGTATAGTCTTTAGGTTCTTAGCTAGACAATCGATTGTCTAGCTAAGAACCCTTTTTCATTGTGATCGAATTGAATAATTTTTTTTATTTCAATCTGTTGAGTATTTGTGTGCATACTTTCAAATGCATAGTTAGTCAATGGTTTCGTTGTTTATGCTCGTAAGACGGATCGTGCCACTTGACAGCCCGTAAAAGAGACAGGCTGCGCTAGCAAGACAGTCTATGCTATGAGATAATCTATGCTTGTTAACAATTCAACTATATTCTAGACGAATATCGAGAAGGTTTGCAAGCCCTAGCGATATTCCTTCTTGATTCGAGTGATAATTACATAGCTTAGGTACGTGGTCGAGGTGGATTTGAAACTCTAAATTATTCTCTCACTCGTTTGTCAAACAAATTTATTTACATGCCTTCATACTCCATTGCCTTCATACTCCATTAGTTTTTCAAAACAATCAAACCAATCATTTTTTACCGAATCAAATTAAAAACCAATCGAAACTAGCGTAATTTAGTCAATCTGTCTTTGCAGATCGACACTTGAACTTAGCCGCTACTTTCTAGAATAAGGGTTAATTCCTTGTTATTATAAATTTATTTTTAGTGCGGTACAACAACATGGTTAATGATATACTTGAAAATTTTATAAGATCGCGGGCCGGCCTACCACATGCAAGCATGCTGCAAACAATCTCGTTCAAAGACTTGAGCTAAGGAAATCCGTAACCATGTCCAGTTGTCCACCAAATTGAGAGTGTCATATTTCTCTGAATTGTATGTTGTTTTCGTGGACTCCTATGTACTATATACTTCTGGTATCATTTCTACTTTTGACAATTTATAGCTCAAAGATTCCGAAAAACAACAGACAACTCAGAGAAATGTCAACAATCGGTGTTGGAAACTGAGCTGCTAATCACTTTGGAGATGCCGGCTTGGCAGCTTCTGTATATGCTGAAGCATCAAGCAAGTGCCTGATTTATTTTTCCAATTGGGTTTCATTGCAAATTGACACTACGATAGGTTTTTTCTTCCTTTTTACACTAGCAATCCATGTGGTTTATTTATTTATTTATTAATTAATTTATATATTTAGTTGAACTGGAAATACTTGCATAAACAAACTTACGAATACATCCTTTGGATAATAATCCAGATTATTGGATTATTCGTTTGTCTTTATTCAAATTTTTTTTGCATCCGTTAGTTTTGCATCAAGATTTTGTGGTTTCTGGATTCCTCTCGACGAGACGAATCTAACAAGTATAAAATTATGATCAAAACTCAATTTTTTTTAATAAAGCCAAAATATGTGGATTATAGTCTTGGGATAACTAGTGGGTTTGCTCTAAGAGACGGGAGGAGAGAGGAGTTGGCTATTGGGGGCAAAAGCCACCCCTAATAGAAAATCTCCACTGTTCCTTTTTTTTTTTTTTTTAATATTACAACATCTTATGGGTGCGCCATCCCCTATTGAAATGTAGAATTTCACAAGCCAAAAAAAAAAAAATCGTGTCTTCTACTCTATGAAAGCATCACATGAGTGGTCTCCCGAATTTTAATTACCATTTTCAAGTCTACTAAATTTAAGAAGGGGCACTTAAATAATGATCCTTTCAATCACTTGAAATTAGAAAATCATCCTGAGCCTATTTAGAACTTATGTTATCATACTGAGATTCAAAAAAACCCTAAAATGCCCTTTATCTATATATAATTATATAATTGTAACAAATTAAGGGATTGAGGACTAAATTTAAAGTTGCATATATGGGGAGTGGGAAGTGGACCATTTTCTAACTTTTGTGGTCCTCCACCGTAATTAAAGGGATTTGGGATGAACCCAATCCCTTATATCATGCTGATTGACACTATCTCACTAACCAATATTCCCAAATCGACATTCCTTCCATTCCGCCATCCTCTCCATCCCGATCAAACTCAATTCCTGACGCCTCGACGTCCCGCCATCGTCAATCGTCCATCCCAAAATCGGGTCCAAATCCGTCCACCTTCGCCGGAAGTTTTCGTGTTCTTGAAACCGGCGCACTTCATCGTAAACGATCATTGGAATCGTTGTAGTAGCCCCAATCATCACCACCCATATGGGTGAGTTTGTTTTGTCTCTAATGGCCATTGATTTAGCTTCATTCATAGAGCACAACATAGAGATTGTGTGTTTCGAGAAAATAGCTCCTGTATATCATTTTAATTTTTACCTGATTTTACCATATTTTCTGAGTTTGAGTTTTTTGTTACCATGATTACTGGTTCTTTACCCCAATCATCACCACCCATATGGGTGAGTTTGTTTTGTCTCTAATGGCCATTGATTTAGCTTCATTCATAGAGCACAACATAGAGATTGTGTGTTTCGAGAAAATAGCTCCCGTATATCATTTTTTACCTGATTTTACCATATTTTCTGAGTTTGAGTTTTTTGTTACCATCATTACTGGTTCTTTACCTTTTTTTTACCATGATTATTCCTAATTTTACCATATTTATTGAGTTTGAATTGATGTTTTCACCACAATTACTCAGTCATTAGTTTACCTTTGCCATTTTTTTACCATGATTATTTAAAATTTCTCCATCTTTACTATGGTGGTATTTATTTTTACCATAAACTTGGTGTGTGGCTCATGTATGCAATTTTTACCATATTTACCGGTGCGAATTTAATTATTTTTTTTTTATCATGTTTCGTTTATTTTACCATGTTTGAACATTTCCATTTTTATTTTAACCATGACTATACGAAATTGAGGGATGAGTTTGCTGTGGCTTTTTGAATTATGATGGCTTTTTGTATTTTTTTTCTTTTAGTTTCAAATTTCAACCATTTAAAATGGAAACCAAATCAATGGGATTTGGTTGTTTTGAATGTTTGAAATTTTTGAAGATATAATCAATCCCACTAATTTAGGAAGACAATATACACATACATATGGATATCTTATTAAAAGGGTAAGATAGGTAATTTACACTCTGAGAGGATGAAAACATAAGTCCATAAATAATGGGGGATGGAAATCTAATTTGCACCCAAAAATCGGATGGATATTAAATTACCTCATTTAAGAATTATAAAACTCCACACTCGGGGCCTGTTTCGGCTGTGACCTCTGGGTTTATTTGTTGTAAAATAGAGAATGAGTTTCTCACAATTGCTTTGGTTTTATTCATTGAGACCAAGGTGAAGGGCCCAAATTTCTGCTGTCATACCAGAGACCTTTTTTTTTGGTACTTTTGAAATTTCCCCGTACAAAAGACGGATTCAATCCCTGACTAAACCACGCTTGAGAATCAGTGGTACTTAGGGTTGAAAATAGGAACCGAGGAACCGAACCGAACCGGAGAACCGGACCGAACCGGCAATTTTTTTCGGTTCTTTTGTTTTTTCGGTTCGGTCCGGTTCTTCGTATTTGAAAATTTTGAAAACCGGTTCGGTTCCCGGTTCGGAGGGTTTTTTATGTGAACCGAACCGGACCGAACCGGTATAACACACATATAATACATGTACCTGGTAAAAAAATGGGGGTAGGAATCGATCCCCCGACCTCACGAAAGGAGAGAGTAGATCTTACCAACTCAACTGGCCAACTGTTAATATTTGAGATGGGAATAAATATATTTATTAGTTAGTTCCTTCTAGTACTATATATATACACACATCCCCTGGTCTCCCCAAACATTTCACTAACATTTCCCAAGGCAGCCATTTTCGAGAGACCTCTCTCTCGAAACAGATCTCGATATAGCAAACAGATCTCGTGTACTCTCCGTCGACGGGAGAATACTAACCAAGCCGGCGTCTTCATCGTCATCATCTCGTCGCCATAGACGGCGTCTTCATCGTCGTCATCTCATCACCATAGCCGGCGTCTACAGATCTGATGATGATGATGTATGTAACACGTACACATGCTCGATATATACCTACTGTTTTTGGTTGATTTTGATGATGTTAGATCTGTAGATTATTAGATCTTTTGGTTGATTTTAGGTTTTGGGTGATGATGATCCTGTGTAGTGTTTTTTTTGTTTTTTTTGGAACTGATGTATATATATATATATATCGCGATCTCCGCTCTCTCTCTCTCTCTCTAGGAACCGAACCGACCTATGAACCGAACCGAACCACGAACCGAACTTAAAAACTCGGTTCCGGTTCTCTATTAGTCCCGAACCGGTTTTCACCGGTTCTCTCAAAATTGGTCAAGAACCGGACCGAACCGGACCGGTTTCACCCCTAGTGGTACTGCTACCACGGATCCGGGGTGGGTGTTATGCAGTAGGTGTTGTGCGCCGTGTTGTGCGCCGTGTTGTGCTACAAAACTACGTCATTTTGCTTGATTTTTGTGCACACCTCCAAAGCTTCCAAAAACCTTGTTTGGAGGAAGAAAAAACCACTATAAAGTACCTAAACCCAAAGTGCCTAAATCCGAGTGCCTAAACCCACTATACCCTACTCCAAAGAGCCTAAATCCCCTAAAATTGAACCCCAAAATTAGCTCTCCAAAACATGGCCCTTGGATGTACTAAGAAAATGAGCAAAACGACGTAGTTTTGCCGCACAACACTTATTGCACAACGCCTCCCCCAAATTCTGCTCACAAT
The DNA here is from genome assembly GCA_963854785.1 of Vaccinium vitis-idaea. Taxonomy (NCBI): domain Eukaryota; kingdom Viridiplantae; phylum Streptophyta; class Magnoliopsida; order Ericales; family Ericaceae; genus Vaccinium; species Vaccinium vitis-idaea. The sequence goes on from OY978221.1 coordinate 1,944,499, forward strand.
TCCTCTAATCTCCTTTTTCGACTTTTTTTCAAAAAACTCTAGGGCCTCGTTTGATTCGCGGACTAAAACAGATGAGATTAATAGTTCTGGGATTGATAGTCCTGGATAATTTGTCTTGGGACTAATTTAGTACTGAGTCTCACACAATCCCTTGTTTGATTCGCGCAGGATTAACATTGAGATATCCTATGTTTCAATCAATCTCATGTTTGGTTCCCTAAACTACATTCGGGATTACAATAATATATAATTGCGTAAAATTCCCAAACAAATGCATTTACAATATTTTCTAAAAGCTAATTTCCTTATTTGTAGCTAATTGGCATCCACATGTTTTTCATTAAATCTCAGCCCTTGGTTAACCTTGGGCAATCTATCTCTCCACCTCTACCTTTTACACCGTCACGCCGCTGATCAAAAGAGAAAATGGCAGTTTTGTAATTTGGTGGAAAATGCCTTTCGTGTTCTCTTATCCAAGACTAAATAGTCCCACACCCCCCATGGGATAATTTAATACACCCCGTATATGGACTAAATTAGTCCCGATATTAGTAATCCCAGTCGCTTTTCGGGAACCAAACGCGGGATTATGCGGGATTAGACACATGTTATCCCATCCCAGCCTTTTAATCCCCGAATCAAACGAGGCCTAGAAGTATTTCCTCACGTCAAAAGTACAAAAAAACCACAATAAAATAAACAATTGACTTTTGTCTACAGTCTGTAACTTAAAGACAAAAAAGCTATGAGAAACAACACCCTAGTTTAAAAATACTTGTCGGGGTGGTGTCCATTCTAAGAGAACGGTAAGGGGTTGAATACGTGTGAGAGCCCATAATGGGCCCACTTCGGAAAGTTTTGTCAGGATTGAGTAATATATAACGAAAAGCCACGAGTTACTGTATAACTCGAGATTAACTTTTTGAGCCATGTTATAAGGCCAAGGGTGAGCAAGTTAGCTGGATCAAGTTGTTACGGTTAGCTAGCATTTGAAAGTCCAACATTTTAAGAGAACATAATCAGTACCTTTTATATGCTCTGTAATTCAATTTTTTCTCCTCTTTTTTGTTTGAAGATGAATATGGGATAAAGGACAAAAGGGAAAATGACATATTTTTTTCTCCTTAACTAGTGAAAGTAAAAAAAAACAATTATCGGACATCCAAAAAAGAAAAGATGGACTAAAATTTTGAGACAAATGAAGTAAAAATTACATTGAACTGACCATTTGACTTTTGAAATTTGAACCCTTGGAAAGGCTCTAGCTCCGCTATAATGATAGCATCACCCTTGGGCATAAGAACCTGGGCTGGGTTGATCCTATCAAATCTATAACTAGGTCAGGCGGCATCTAAAGTTCGTAACTAGGTAAAGCCCATTATGAGGCGAGAAGCCCACTTATGCTCGGGCCCACTTAAGCGATCGAGGCTTTCATAGAGGGTTCAATGCATCTTCAGCCCCTACCCTCTTTTTTCTCAAATTTTGAGTACAAAACCCAATTTGGGTGATAGCATCTCCGATGTCAAAACCCCAATTTTGATCCAAAGTTATTATCCATACCAAAGGCCATTATACCAACAATAATCAATTTCATGGCTTACCACATTTTGGGCCAATTTTCCCAATTTTACCCTCCAATAGTAGTTATTTTAAGTTTTTAACATGGGCAATCTTGTCTTTTAAAGCAATTTTTTCCCATTTTCCATATTTACCTCCCAAGCTTTATTTTTTTACCCTTTAGTCCCCAATTGTCTTTATTGTGTCCCAATTCTCATCCCGAGAAATCCCTTCGGACCAAAAATAAAGTAATTTAGCGCATAAATTTAAATTTTTGTTCGCACCAAATTATACTACTAATAGAGATCTTTAATTTGGTACAAAAAAATTAAAAATTCCAATATTTTAGAATTTTACATTGTTGACTTGTTGAGTTACTTTGCACTGTCCTTCGGATAAAAAAAAAAGAACTTCCGTACACAATTTTTGTATTTATTTTTCTACCAAATTAAACTACTAATAGAGATCTTTAATTCGATAAAAAAAATGGAAAATTTATGCTTTAGAATTATATTTACTGCACGTATAGAGAAATTCCTTCGGATAAAAAAATAAAGTACTTCCGAGCATAATTTTAAATTTTTGTTCGCGCCAAATTATACCACTAATAGAGATCTTTAATTTGATACAAAAAATTGGGAAATTTTACACTGTAGAATTTTATATTGTTGGTTTGTTGAGTTGTTTTGCAATATCCATCGGTTCAAAAAATAAAGTACTTCCGCATATAATTTTTTATTTATTTTTGTACCAAATTATATTACTAATAGAGATATTTAATTCGATAAAAATTGAAAATTTTTGTACTTTAAAATTTTACATTGTTGGCTTGTTAATTTGTTTTGTAATATCCTTCGCATCAGAAAATAAAATACTTCCGCATATAATTTTTTATTTATTTTTGTACCAAATTAAACTACCAATAGATATCTTTAATTCGATAACAATTGAAAAATTTTGTACTTGAAAATTTTACATTGTTGGCTTGTTGAGTTGTTTTGCAATATCCTTCGCATTACAAAATAAAGTACTTCCGCGTATAATTATTTATTTATTTTTGTACCAAATTAAACTACTAATAGAGATTTTTAATTCGATAAAAAAATTTAAAAAATTATACTTTAGAATTTTACTACTAATAGTCAACTATAGCTTTAACGAATCTATTCATAATCTACTTCGGCTGCTTCAATAACGGGCATTAACTTCGTGCAGAGCACGAAGCCTCCTACCTAGTTTTGAAAACATCCAATATCAAACTCACCCTAATTAGTAGACTTGGCAGGAAGATATGTCATTATTTCAGAATTTTCCCCAGGAATCTTGTTTTAGGTTTTAAGGCTCCGTTTGTTTGGACGTAAAATATTTTTGCTAAAAATATTTTACATAATTTTTGGTGTTTGGTTGTTAAAAATCATGAAAAATAATTTTTTTGGGAATGTTTTTTATGCAATTTCCCGTAAAACAACTTACCATGGAAAAGCCGGTAAGTTGTTTTCCATCGGGGACACTGCATTTGTAACATGGGCACGCTGCTCCCCCAAGCAGCAAAACTCTCTCTCTCTCTAATCTACCCCACGCACTCGCGCCAAAAATTTCCTTCATCAACTACTCATATACTTTGATACTATAATTAAAACAATTTTGTTCTTGCAAATTTTTTCAAGTGCAACCAAACACCAGAAAACCAAATTAAAAATATATATTTTACACAAAATCATTTTACATGAAAAATATTTTCCAACCAAAATTTTTTCGCATCGAAACAAACGGAGCCTCAATCTTGTTTTAGACACTTAACGTACGTTAAATACTGAATGTTCTAATTGGGCTCTCCGCAAGTTGACAGTGGGATTTGGCCCCAATATTAATCGAGATAATGTGACATATAGTCCGACGCCTAAATGAATTAATCATAACTTCATAAGGTTATAGTTGAAGCCCGAAAACCTTTCAGTGCTCTCCATCTTTCTACCTAAATTGACTAAGGAATTAAAATGGGCCGAAAAGGAAAGTCACTCTGACCCATTTCTGTGCGGGCCCCACACCCCATATGAGTGGGGTTGTGGTACAAAGTTTGTGTCACTATCATTATTATTTCTCAAAAATTATGAACAAAGAATAAATGAGTTTTGTTATCAATTCTATTATTGTTCGTCCGATAGGCGGACAATAAAAGTACTATGTTACCTGTAAAAGAGCATTTTTACCAGTAAAAAAGCATACACCCGGTCAAAGAACACTCTTACCAATAAAAGAGCAATTTTATCGTCCGTCCAGTGGGCGGACAGTAGAATTTTCCTTTTGTTATTATGATTTTTTAAATGGTTGTTATGTTTTATATAAGTGCTTACAGTGAATATTTACAATTAACTTAAACTTTTGCTACCAATATTTTAAGATAAAAGAAGCAAATATACATTTTTTTCAACTACACCGTCAAATTATTGGAATATTATGTTTTTCTTAATCATGTTTTAAATATTATGTTGTTTGCTATCTTCAGGACTAATTTGTAGGAAATCATTTTCGGAACTACAAAGGCTCATCATTTCTAATCGTATACGTACTACATTTCTTTAGGAAATAGCTTCTTTTTTTTTTTAAAAAAAAAGTGTTAAATATCTTTCAATGATTTCTGAAAATATAGTTCTTTCTAGAAAACAATCCAAAAAATAAGTATATGAAATTAACTGTGGCATTAACCAAATAATTTTGAGTTTTTTTTTAAAAATTGTTTCTGAAAAGTGTAGCCAATCATAGATTTCGTTTCATATAGGTATTCAAAAGCTATCTAACCGAAGAAAAAAATGGATCATCAATAGATTGGTTCGGATGCCGCACTACAGGGTTGTAGTGCAGCTCCGCACTAAAGTATTCCGGGATCCATTTTTATGAGGCGTTCACACTTTGGGATCTATTCCGAGTAGATTATTGGGTAATCAAAGACCACTCAAAGTGTTTGAGAACATTATGCCTAGATTTGGATTTTAAATGATTGAGTTTGTGCCGTGCACTAGGTGCACAGCACGCGTGCTCTGCGGCCCATTTGGGGCCCACCTCGGGTCCCATTTTTTGATATGAGTAGTTCATTTTGTTCATCTTATCGACTATATAGTCCACATCAAAATTCATGTTGATCGGACATCAATAACTATGTGATCGGTGACCATTTAGCTTATTGTTTTGTAGAAAAAAATCACATACAAGAGTTTCTCTTAGTGTTCCATTTTCAAGAAAAATACATTATGAAAACGTAGATAAAGATCTCCGATCAACATAAATTTTTACGTGGGCCACGTGCTCGAGAAGACAAACAAAATGAACAATTCAGATAAAAAAATGAGACCCAAAGTGGGTCCCAAATGAGCCGCCCAGCATGCGTGTTGTGCACCTAGTGCACAACAGAGACCCTTACCCCTCAAAAGGGGCCTGTCAGTAAGAAAGATGCTAGCAAACATTATGGTGGTGGAGTTTAAAAAAAATAATAATAAAATTTAGTGGTGGAGTTCAAAAGCCCCCACTCCGAAGCATCTCCACGAGACAAGCCAGTAGCATCCCTTCCATGTGTGGTGTTTGAGAGCATCCATTATTTAGCTCTTCACATTTTGTATTTTGTATTTTGCACAAAACATATATTATTGAATTTGTAGAGTGCTTGAAAGACACGTGCACAATGTCTTTTGCAACACGAAAGTATTTTAGAGATATGTACTGGAGTTGGGTTTAGAGAAGGAGGAGAGGTGAAGATGGGTGGCCGGCTCCCCACCAAAAAAATGAAAACCTAAAGCCCGTTTGGATGGCGTAAATAGAAGAAGGGATGAGGTGAGTTGAGGTAAATAGTCTCCCTTCTCCTCCATATCCATCGTTTGGCAATCCAAATACTCCCCCGATGAGTGCGTGTTATCCCATCCCATTTTACCTCCCTATCCCCTCATGCAATTTTCTTTGGATTAAAAAATAAAGCACTTCAGCGCATAAATTTTATATTTTTTTTGCACCAAATTGAACTATTAATAGATATCTTTAATTCGATAAAAAATTGAAATTTGTTAAGCTTGTTGAGTTGCTTTATAATATCCTTCGGATAAAAAAATACAGTACTTCTGCATATAATTTTCTAATATTTCTTTGCAGCAAATTAAACTATTAATAGAGATCTTTGATTCGATACAAATAAAAATTTGAAAAATTTTATACTATAAAATTTTACATTGTTGGTTTGCTGAGTTAATTTTAATATTTAATATTCTTAATTTATACTATAAAAGAATATTGAAATGAATTACTCCATTATAACATAATTTTTGACAAATACAAAAAAATAATTTTGGTATTTATATAATTATATATAAATACGTAATCTAATATATGCATTACAAAGGGCAAGAAAATCTTTTGACATGATCTCACATCATCCACCCTCATTATCTCCCATTTTTTATCCCTCGTTTAAATTATGAACTATTTAATCCTCCTTCTTAATCAAGTGGTGGGTAGCTCATGCGGTAAATCTCTTGGATGCCCCACACTGCATCCCTAGATCGAGTTCTATTCCCTCTCCCTTAATTTAATAGATTAGGAATGACAAATGATAAAAAAAAAAAAACTTTCTTATCAATGTGGATCCGCTTTTACTATTTTATCCCAAAACCAATACGCCTACCAAACGTCCCCTAAGTGTGAAAGTAGGATAGAGAGAAGAAATAAATTCCTAGAGAGGGAGAGAAAGACGGGAGAGGTCGCTCTCATAGAATCAATGATAGTTGAAATCATACAAGTGCAAAAGTTTCCGCTTCTTACTAAGGCCAATCAATTAAAATAATAGAGCAAAATGTGTCCAACTAGTACTATAATGGAGGACCCAAGTCAACTCAGTCACATCCAAACCCGATACAGCTGTAATATTGGTCCGACCCACTTTGAGTTGAGCTGACACAAGGTTTAGCCATAAGCATGTCAAAAAAAATGATACAGACACACCATTTCAGCCACATTTTACCACACTCTCACTCACATGCTGGTGATCCCGACATGTGGTCCTCACGCCCACATGTGAGTGAGAGTGTGACTAAAAGGGCGTGTCTGTATTATTTTTGGGAAAAAAATTGTTGGCGGTCACGTGTATCTTCACATGGTCAGAGGCGGCTCTAAGAAGAGCCGAGGGTGGTCACTCGAACACCCTGAAAAAAATAATTTTTTTAGAAATACATGTAAAAATTTATTTATTTATTAATTTTTGTCATTTTGAACACCCTAACCAAAATATTTGAACACTCTACCCAAAATGTTTGAACACCCAATCCTAATGACGGAATTCACCATGCACTATTTGATACTCCATTAGAGAATAGTATAAATTGGATATTTGAGAATTTGAGTGTTTCTTTGTTTCAACACATTTAGCTCAAAGAGACAAGAACACTTTAACTATCTCTCTTTAATCTATTTATACTTATTCCAAATGATTACTCATTACATTATAAAATATAGATCAATAATTTAATATATGCGCGCTATCTTTTTTTGTGAAACACTTTAATATATATGCACAGAGGGTATATAGACATAATAGATTTGGATTATTACATAGGCCATTCATAGGTTTGATTCAATTTTAATTTTTGTTTGGTAGTTGGAATTAACCATGGACAAGTTTGTGACAAGAAAATCTAGAATGGTGCAAGAGTCATTTCCTATTGAAACTTTTTTGATGATAGCAACCCCTAAAACTTGTCGAAGCAAAGCCGTATTGACTTGGAATTGTTGTTTTTTCGGTAGCATTGTTGTACTAGTAGAATTTTTATTTTTATTTATATTTATTTATGTACAGTTATGATTTCTAGAGGACATTGGCTTTGCCCGGTTTATGTGTGTTGCGAGGCGTAAATAGACCCTGGGATTAGTGGCAACAATGTTTTGATTTAACAAACAAAAACAAAAAAGTTGGACGCACGAACATCATTTTGCCATCCTTTTTAAATTTCTTGCACGAAGGTGTTAAATGTGTTATGCTCTCACAGCTATCATGTCTGACCACACAGTCTTTGCAATAATAATATCCAATACAGGACTCATAAATTGAATGGTTTGGATTAACCGTTGTATGCCTACAAAAGATCCACGAAGGCCCAAAATTGGATGGGACTGGATGGATCAGGACTAGAGAGTAGTTTTTCCCTGTCGAATGGCACCATTTTCTCATACCTTTCCTTATGTGTGTGAAATACAGTTTAGAAAGATCAATCCCTAGTCTATTCTCTCTCTGTCAGTAAATGCAAGTGGAAGAGGGTGGGATGGAAATAGCCAAACGGGTCATGGCCCAACTCAAGTCTTCGTCTTTTCACAACAAAAATTGCTCAATTTAGATTCCTTCCCCTTTACACATGAGTGCGCGCAGGATAGTCCGGACCACCCAATTATATAAAAAATGATTTCTAGAGGACCGTAGTAGAATTTCTGAACACCCTCAAGAGAATTCGTGGAGCTGCCACTAGTGCAAAAGACTCGTGGATCAAAAAAAAAAATAGTACAAAGGACACGCCGGTCCTTCCGGGGTAACATCTTGAGCAATTAACCTTAACTTCCAAAGAAAAAAAGGTCAGGATCACAATACAGGACCCCAAAAGCCAAGTCTATGGTCTCTGTCTTCAAGTTAAAACTTCTCTTCTCCTCCATCCACGTCATGTTTAGTATCCACAAGTACTTGAAAGGTATAGATCTATGTAAAATAAACTTCCTACTATAAATTCAAATCTAGCACTAATACAAGTTGAAAAATTCTGTTCTTCCCAACTGTCGTGTAGTATGAGTTTGTGGCAACAATGTTTTGATTTAACAAAAAAAAAGAAAAATTGGACGCACGAACATCATTTTTTCCATCCTTTTTAAATTTCTTGCACGAAGGTGTTAAATGTGTTATGCTCTTACAGCTATCGTGTGTAACCACACAGTTTTTGCAATAATAATATCCAATGCAGGATTCATAAATTAAATGGTTTGGATTAACCGTTTTAAGCCTACAAAAGATCCACGAAGGCCTAAAATTGGATGGGACTAGATGGATCAGGACTAGAGAGTAGCCTTTCCCTGTCGAATGACACCATTTTCTCATACCTTTCCTTATGTGTGTGAAATACGATTTAGAAAGATCAATCCCTAGTCTATTCTCTCTCTGTCAGTAAATGCAAGTGGAAGAGGGTGGGATGGAAACAACCAAACAGGTCATGGCTCAACTCAAGTCTTCGTCTTTTCACAACAAAATTGCTCAATTTAGATTTCGTCCCCTTTACACATGAGTGCTCGCAGGATAGTCCGGACCACCCAGTTATATAAAAAATTATTTCTAGAGGACCGTAGTAGAATTTTTGAACACCCTCAAGAGAATTCCTGGAGCCGCCACTGCACATGGTGGCATGAGAATTTTTTCAGTGTTGGGTGGGTATTGCACACGTGGTACCTGTTCGACAATCTCAGCTGTCCACAACTTGATTCAATGGTCTGAATTTTAGAGAGAGAAAAATAAGAGAGAGTGTGGTTGGGTAAGAGGAGAGAGATGGAATTACTATGGGCTGCCCAAAATACATTTGGACTGCTCGGATCATGTTTGGGTACCGGTGGCAATACCCACTCGACACTCAATTTTTTTTCTAGCACGGTGTATCTGCTAACACCACACATTTTTTGCCGTATTCATACACACAGTTATAGACTCTACCCAGATGTTTAGGCAAGAGGTGTTGGACACCAGATGACCGCTTAATTTTCCCCTTTTTTTGATGATTAAACCCTCTAGTTAATCAATTGATGTTAGTTCAGTTTGCTAACTCTTATATTTCACCAAGATCATGAGTTTGTATCTTCACACCAGTGTGTGAGTGTTGTTTCCCTTGAATTTATTGGTATTATTTCTCATGTTAATGATGCTATTAGTTGGGTTGAGTTTACAATAATTATAATTTTTTTGTTCGTGTTTCACGTCATACTTGTATCCTCCCGCTGTTAATCGTATTCTCCCAAATAATAAAATTAGATCAAATCATCATTTGTTAAAAATCAACAGTTAATTTTAGCAAATGAGGAAGTGCAAAAATATTTAATTTTAGCAAATGACTAAAATCAAATATTTTAGCAAATGTTGATTTTATCATTTGGAAAACTCTCCGTGAAAAAAAAAAAAAAAAACCCCACTGGCTGGTGGACTGTGGGACCCATCATCAACTTCTACGTTCACTCTCCTTCACGTTTTATAAATCTCCCACAGGCCATAAGTCCACTGGCATGTCTGATTCTAATTTCTAAGCGTAAGGAAGAATCTCAAAATTGTACTATTGACAGAAAAAAAAGTGGGTTCCATTTTTAGAAGGAGAGGGAGAACCGGAGGTCTTTGCAGATCTTAAAATGGAACAGCAGCAACCTCCTCGGAGAAGACAAAAGGGTGGCCTTATAACCATGCCATTTATCATAGGTATACATTTTGATCCCCAGCTGCTACATTGATTCATGGATGCTCCTCACATTTTGTTTATATGTATATATGCATATTTTCACATTTGTTCTAGTGTAGAACTTTTTTCAAACTCAGTGTTTAGTTCAGTTTTACACCTCAACTAATCACACTTATGACCAATTCCATACTTTACTCAAATTTTGAGTAAATATTTGACTTTACAAATTTTGAGTAAAAGATTTCATTTGATATGAAACACACCATTGCAAACTCAAATCTAAGAACAAATTTGAGTAAAAGCTTCGTTAATGACATTGTTGTAAATTTGGGACGGGATAAATAAGCTTACAAAATTTGAGTTAAGTTCAATTTGTTATGGGTTTGAATAGAGTGAAGTGGGTTTTTTTTCCAACCCAAATTTGAGTCAAAGTTCGTCTAAAAACCTAATTAGGGTAGGATAATATCCAATGGCAAAAACCAACTCCAAATTTATTTTTTCAAATAACCAATGACATATATTTAAATGAGAGAGATGATAGAATTAGCTCCGGTGAAGGTTCGACAACGCTTTAGCAGCTCCGGTGAAGCTACGACATCAAATGGAAAGATCTGGTGAAGCAAAGTAGCCGTAAAACGGGTAAGGGTTTGGGTTGTCCCCAAAATGGGGAAATAAATGGGTAAAACCCCAAAATGGGGAAGGGTTTGGCAAGCATTGGAAATGGGTTTTTGATGATTTTGCCCAAATTCAAAAATTGGGTCTTAAAATGGGGAAGGATTGGAGATGGCTTTAGGGGACCCAATTGAATATGGAATAAAGCGTAGGAACTAACCCCATAAAAATTGATAGCAGCTAAAAGATTTTGAACGGTAAAAGATTTCGAAAATTCTCAGACCTTTGGCCACCAGGCAAACCCTTGAATTTTTGAAATGTGTAACTTGATATCACTACGTAGAGTGGATGGCACCTATGATTTACATGTAGGTGGACTGCTAGTAAATTTTTTCCTCCAGTGAAACAACAGCAACAATTATTGGCCGAATCATGTAAAGCTGGTGTTATTTGTAATTGTGCTCTTTTGATTTCTCTGTTTATTGCTTGAATCTGTGTTTGATTTGGCAAATTCCAAAAATATGAACAGAAAATGAAGCATTGGAGAAGGTGGCTAGCTATGGGTTATTGCCAAACATGATATTGTATCTGATGGGAGATTACCATATAGGGATAACCAAAGGAACAAACATACTCTTTTTCTGGTCTGCGGCTTCCAATTTCTTCCCACTATTTGGAGCTTTTATCTCTGATTCATATCTGGGCCGATTCCTCACCATTGGCCTTGGCTCCATCTTCAGTCTCCTGGTAATTTCTCCTCTCTTTTTTTGATCAATTTTTCAGGATGTTTGCTATGTAAAACTGGATTGACTGAACGATATCGAGACTCATTTGAATGGATGTTTTTTTTTATCAGAAAATAACCCATTGTTAAGAAACACAAAAATGATTTTTCTCATTTTAGATTTTCGAGAATTGTTTCACTCCAGTTAATATTTGAAACCTCTCGAGTGTTTTGTTGAATTCCAGCTCATGGAATTCATGTATTGGCTCAAATTTGACTTGGATGAGATCAAGCCATCACGTTTGACAATTGTGGCAGCTGTGGATGACTTTCCAACCCAAGCCTGATGTTGGAAGAGTTTAGGCGTGATTGGCCTTTATGGCAATCAAGACTTTGTTTCCCATCTACTGTGTATATAAAGATCTAGGTATAAAGTGTGAAAGGATAGGGAAAAAAAAAGTGAGCTAGAGAGAGGGCAGCTCCGGCTCCTCTTTTGTATACACAACATGAGAGTGGGTGAGAACCAAAGAACTATGAGAGTGTGAGGGAGAGTGGGGGAGAACCAAAGAACTATGAGAGTGTGAGGTTGAGTTGAGTGGTTGGTGTAACTCCTCCCTAATTTCGTAGTATTATCCGCTGGCCGTGGATGTACCCGATTTGGGGAACCATGTAAAATCTTTTGTGTTTTCTCTTTGTCAATAGTGTGCGTGTGTTCATGGTGTGATTTTGGGCACAACATGTTTCACCTTTCAAGATTCTTTGAATGCAAGTTGCGCCTAAAGCCATTAGGTTGAAGGCACATCTGCCTGGGCGTCACGCATTGCGTCAAAAAAAGAAGAAGATAGTATTGTTCTAACGTACTGAATCTATTGATATAGGCACAGCAACGGACGACCTTCCCCCCAATAGTGGATTTATGTCAACTCTTTTTGATAGTTATTCATCGCGAGTTGATACCAATTCAAAATAAATAGACTGAAAACTAACATAGTTCTTTTCCTTTTTGTTTTGATAGTTATTTCACATGTGTTTTCTTAAATCCCAGCCTATTCAGCAAGCAGCAATTGGTTGGACTGAGTCTTGAAATACAGGATTGGCCTTTACTCTTAATCATTCCTTTACTTCATGTTTGGTTGCACAAAATTTTCATTCTTTCTAAGCAGAATTCCTAACTTGGTTAATTCATATTTTGGCAAAGTATGAAACAACGTTGATCTCTGAAATCTCTTTTGCCATACCGAAAGAGTCTCCTATCCCTCACCTTATGGCAGCTGCCGGCTGGAAGGAAGGACGACCTCAGCTTCTAAGAAATATAGAATTTTCATTTAAGTGGCTAACTACTATCTTCCAATCCTTTTAATGAATATGTTCTTAAAATTGAACCCTTTGAAGTTTTTTTCATTTTTCTTTTTGGGTAAGTCAAGTTTCATTGAAGAAGGGCACAAGGCTACAACAAAACCAGAAGGGCATACCCCTCACTCGGTCGTTAGAAGGCTAAACAACAGAGACAAAAGAAAAGAAACACCTCAAGTAGCTTATAGAAAGAATAGTGAATTGCTTATATTCCATAAACTTTGCCTTTCAATTATGTATTTGTGGACCAACTTAACCGAAGAGAATCAGACTTTTTGCTAATAGCCCAAAGATGCCTAAGCGTAGTACTAGCCTTCTTCCATTCTGTCAAGGGTCTGAACCCTAACCACCGTCCTCAGTTACACATATGCTAGACCAACTAAGTATTTTCCCCGGTTTGCTTTAGATTAACGGCTGACCTTAAAAAGGTCCTGAGCAAGCCCTCAATCTCCTTCATTACTCTGCTAGGGAGGGTGTATTTCTGTCTCGAGATACTTGTTTCCTTGTTGGTGCGGGTTGAGTTTGTTTGTACTCGTTTACTTGGTTTCAGTTGAATCCATATTTCTTAAAAGAAAGGTAACACATGAATTTTGGTTAACAACCTTAATCCAAATGATTTGAAATCATAATTATCAGCTTCAAACACTTCTGTGGTTAATTTCTCAGCTTGATTAACCAAATTGAAGTGCCAAATTAATCTAAGTTGCAATTTCATGGTTATAGGGTGTGGTCCTCATTTGGATAACGGCTATGATCCCCAAAGCAAGGCCACCTTACTGCAACCAACTAAATGGGGAGAGCTGCAAATCCCCAACCGGATCCCAATATGCAACCCTTCTCTTCTCCTTTGTCCTGGTGTCCATTGGAGCCGGTGGTATTCGACCGTGTTCCTTAGCTTTTGGAGCAAACCAAGTGGACCAAAGAAACAATCCAAACAACAAACGGGTCTTAGAAAAATTCTTCAGTTGGTACTACGCTGCAACTTCTATGTCAGTCATGATTGCTTTCACGGTTATTGTTTACGTTCAAGATCACGCTGGATGGAAAGTAGGGTTTGGAGTGCCCGCAATCCTCATGTTCTTGTCTGCTCTTTCCTTCTTCATCGCCTCCCCATTTTATATCAAGCAGAAAGCTACAATGAGCTTGTTTACTAACTTTGCACGAGTGATTGTGGTTTGTATCAAGAATAGAAAAGTAGCATTCCCGTCGGGGCAATCGAATTTGAGGTATCATCACATGAGTGACTCAACTCTCTCCGAGCCAACCAACAAACTTAGGTACTATTTTCTTTTTGTTTTCCACTACTTTGCAACTTATTCAGCTTAAATTTTCAATGTTTCACACTTATTTTCAGCTTATTTAGCTTTAAGGATGAACTCTACGGGCTTAAACAGCTGTACTTCAAAGTTCTTGGTTCCTCTTTTTTGGTTTTTAGCTCATATGTTTTTCAACTTAAATTATAGAGCGAAGTCTCGGTGTGGTACTTTTCAAGTCAGTTATCAACATATGTACTTTTCAAAAATATATATGTAACTGAAATGAGAATGTTAATATAGATGTGGTAAGACTATGTGAGATATAATTAGAAACGAAAACTTTAAAGGAATGGAAAGGTTAACACTAACATAAGATAATGTGAGAGAAAATAGATCAAGGTCGTTTGGATGTGTCTATCGTAGGTCGGCCTATGTGATAGTTAGGAGGAATGTGGTTATGGTATAGGTAACACTAAGGGAATGGGTTGATCAAAATAGACTTTAGAAACCGTGGTTTAAAACTATCTAGGTTTTTTGAATACCATGAAACATGATGCCCTCGACAGAGCTAGATGGAGAAAAGAGATTCAGGTAGCTGATCGACTTAAAGCTCTGTTTGGCTTTGTTTATCCATAACACTCATTGTTGACATAAAAAGGGCTTACCCAATGCACAAAGCTGCCACATATGCAGGGTCTGGGGAAGGGTTGATGTACGTAGTCTTACCCTCCAATCAGAGATGTAACCGAGAATCGAACCCGTGACCTTTAGTCCACAATGGCGCAGCAATAGTGACACTCATTGTTGATATTTCTTTTTAAATTTTGAGAAGAAATGTTTTTGAGATTATGAAGCAATCCAAAGATGGGTTCTTTCACAATAAATTTCCGAAAGAATTTCTATGTTCCAGAACATATAGATAGAAGTATAGAACTAAATTAATTGTGAAATCTACAACCAAACAGGGCCTTTAGAAGAGGAGTTTTAGATTTTTGTAAAGGTGGCTTTTCCCAAGCTGAAATCAAATTTAGCTTTAGTGGAAACATTTTGCAGCTTCTCCATGAGTGGATTGATGAATGTTGCAGTTTCATCCCTTTTCAGGTTCTTAAACAAAGCGTGCATCATTAGGAATCCTGAGGACATAACTCCAGAAGGAGAGGCTTCAAATGCTTGGAGACTTTGCACAGTAGACCAAGTTGAAGAGCTAAAATCCCTCATCAGAGTCATCCCATTATGGTCTTCATCAATCATGATGTCGATAAACGTAAGTCAGGGCACTTTCCAATTACTCCAAGCTCGATCCATGAACAGACACATCACTCCAGGGTTCCAAATACCTGCAGGCTCCTTCCCTATGTTCATAATAATTGGTACAGTAATTTGGATCTTTCTTTATGATAGCATTATCATCCCCTCTGCTTCAAAAATTAGAGGAAAACCCTTTTCAGTTGGTGTAAAAATAAGAATGGGTCTTGGGTTATGTTGCTCTTTCTTGGCCATGGTAGTTGCAGCAATTGTGGAGCATTATAGAAAGAGAAAAGCCTTAGAAAGTGGCGATTACAATAACCCTAGAGGAGTTGTTCATATGTCGGCTATGTTGCTCGTACCACAACATTTACTGAATGGTTTTGCCGAAGCCATGAACGTGATTGCATCAAATGAGTTTTTCTACTCGGAGTTGCCAAAGAGCATGTCAAGCATAGCAGTGTCTCTATCCGGATTAGGGCTGGCCGTGGGGAGTTTGTTGGCCAGTTTGATACTGAGTACTGTGGCTACTATTACTAAAGGAGGGGGAAAAGAGAGCTGGATTTCGAACGATATCAATAAAAGTCATTATGAGAGCTACTATTGGCTTCTGGCGGTTATGAGTTCGGTTAATCTGCTTTATTTTCTTCTGTGTAGTTGGGCATATGGGCCTTGTGCAGATCAAGGGTTTTCTAAACTTAAAGATGAGGGAAAAGATCTGAGGGATGAAGAGTTTCATAACTAGGAAATGGAGTTAAGAATGGAGAACAAAAGTCTAAGGAAGATGGGGCATAGAGATCAGAGAATCACTGAAAAATTGTATAAGATATTTAAGAGTTTTGATACTGCTAGCAAAACCTACTGAAAGTAGCTTTGTCTCTGCTACTGAGTAATCAGCTGATTTGTAAACATTTGAAAGTGCAAGGAAAAGAAAGTACAACAAGCTCACTGGGAGTACTATATATCATGCACATATATATAGCAGCCTCTACTGAAAACATCAACGATGAAAAAATCGATAGATGCAGCGATTATTTTTGGTTTTTTGATTAGCATACAGAGATTCCAAAAGGCGTTGAGAGTTTTCTTTCTAATCTAAGTGTGATGAGAATACTGCTGTTTTTTACTTTAAGAAAAAAGGAAAATTCTTGACATGTTTCCACAATCCACATGATAACTTCCATGATCGTTGATAAAAAGTAAAAAACTGTGGAAAAGGAAGAAAAACAATCAGGTAAAAATGGTAGAGAAATGACAAGCTTATGTCATTCTTGAAAGTCTTGACAAAACAATCAAGCCGACTTTTGTACGCAGAAGAATCCCCCATCATTCTTGACTTAACCTTCGCATTCGTTAATTTTACACTATTTTATTTATTTATTATTATTAGAGCAAGTGCAACAATGCTCTCTATCCCCCTTCCATCCCTATTTTAGGGAGCCAAACCCCAAAGTTAGGCTTCAAGAGGCTCCCTAAACCCCTCCCTAAAATACAAAAATGAATAGTACCTCCCTAAAATCCCCCCCATTTAGAGCATCCCCAACAGATGACTCAAATTTTTCTCTAAAAAAAGTAGTGAACAGTGCACATTTTTTATTTTACCAATTCATGTCTCCAACAATTTTCTCTATTACCCTCCCTATTTTTAATAAAATATAATATATGAGGGAAAAGTAAGAGAGAGACAAGAGAGAGAGAGAGAGAATAAATAAAAAAAAAGCAACAGCCAAAGAGGGGAAAGGAGAGAGAGAGAATAAAAAAATGGGTAGGGAGTGAATAGTGCCTCCCTAAATGGGGGGATTTTAGGGAGGTACTATTCATTTTTGTATTTTAGGGAGGGGTTTAGGGAGCCTCTTGGAGCCTAACTTTGGGGTTTGGCTCCCTAAAATAGGGATGGAAGGGGGATAGAGAGTATTGTTGCACTTGCTCTAATTGCTCTTACTTCATATTGACGAGGAATCTACTCTAATAAGTAAAAAATTAGAGTATTAACTGAACTTTTCGTGAATAAAGAAAAAAAAAATCAAATAATCCACTAAAATTTGGATTTTTTTGTCTTCAGTGAACTTTTTTAAAACTTTTATCGTGGTAAATTTTACATTTTCAATTTCTCTCGTTGAGACGAATCAATAATCTACAAAAAAAAAAAAATGATAATAACATTCCCAAAACACCCCTCAATCCAAATATACTCTCACGAAAGCAAATTTAAGTAAACCTTCGACTCTAGTCTCTAGTATGAAACCCATTCAGGCCTAGTTTGCCAAATGATAAAAGAAAAATCTGAGATTTTATCAAACTTCTTCCTTAATTGATAAAATCAATTGCTTTATCAAATCTTGATTTTATCAATTGGTAAAATAGGCCTTAGTAGAATCACATGGATACCAAAAGAATTTGGGATTTTTTTTGAAAGATAAAAGTCACCACTGTAATCAAACTATCAAAGCCTAGTACACTGTACCAGGCTACCAGCCCAATTAAGCTCGGGTCAGGCTGTTTCTATCCCTACGCCCGTGATGAACATCAGGCCCAGGGCCCGATCCACAAAATATTCTACTAACAGATTGTCAGATAAACTCTCCCTTCTCTCTCTCTCTCTCTCTCTCATCCATGGCGTCCTCTCTCCGCTCAAATCTTGCCCTCCTCTCGCCCCACCCTTCAACCACCGCCCATAAACCTAGACCTTTCCTTATCATACGATGCGGCCCACGAAACAACCGTGGCCCTCTACTCAAAGGCCGAGTGCTAAGCATTGAAGCAATCCAAGCCATCCAGTCCTTGAAACGGGCCCACAGAGGGGACCAATCGAAGCTCAACGAGGTCTTGTCGGAAACCCTTCCACGTCTGATCAAGGCCGACCTTATTGCCGCCTTCAAGG
This sequence comes from Vaccinium vitis-idaea, assembly GCA_963854785.1. Lineage (NCBI taxonomy): Eukaryota > Viridiplantae > Streptophyta > Magnoliopsida > Ericales > Ericaceae > Vaccinium > Vaccinium vitis-idaea. Next base: position 1,962,574 of record OY978221.1, read on the forward strand.
AGCTTCTACGGCAGGATCATTCCGATTTGGCGCTCAAGGTGTTCTCAGTCGCCCGTTCGGAAAGCTGGTTAGTGCCTTTTATTTTGTGTAATTCTATTATAATTACTATTTTTGTTATTAGCTTTATAATTGCTATTTGTTATTCACTTTAGTGCAGCCCCGGAACGAACTACTCGAATGGGGCTCGGCTCATTAAGGCTCGACTCGTTTAGTAAGTGAGCCCCGGGCTCGAGTAGGCTCGTTTACTAAGCGAGCTTGAGCTCGAGTTTTTGTCTCGTTTTATAAATAAATCGAGCTCGAAGTCTCGAAGCTCTCAGACGTGATGGAATACAATGTTCTTGATAGAGGTCAATAGGAAAAATTGATTGGTTTTAATGCTCAATTTGGTTTGCTTTATGAGGAATTTAATGCTTTGGAGCATCTCCAATTGGATAGCTGAAATATGATTATTAAAGAGTAGTTTTTGATAAAATTGAGACCCATTCATTAAGTGTTACTTGTTGTTAGGTAACGCGAAATCATCGATTCTAAGTGCTAATAATATGGCTTCCCCTTACTCATAGGGAAGCAAACTACCTTGAATATCCAAAATATAGAGAATGAATAACCAATTAAGTAGAAATTACTTAAAAGGAATATGGAGTGAACTGTCCTTTCAATTTGAGGCATCCATGAGGTGTAAATCACAATTAAAAGAGTCCAAGATGGATGGTTTATTTCGAAGGCCTGAAATAAATTGATCTTCAACAAGCAACCATTGGACCCTTTACCAACAGTTTCAGAAATCCTGAGTTCATGTATGGAATTTGTGGAAGCTTTTGGGTCTCTTCTACGAAGGAGCAATTCAATTAAAGGAGTCCAAGATCCTGGGTTGTGAATGAAGACCAAGTAAAGCGATGGCCAAGGACAGGAAGGAAGCTATAGCAGCTGTGGTTTTCAGAGATTTTCAGAGGAAGAATTGTGGATGGAGCAGTTAAAGCTTCTAGTGTTGGTTAAATTCTGCAAGGGGAATTATCAGCTATTCGATTTTGAATAAACTATTCACGCGAAGAGTTTAAGTTGGCTTGGGATATTGCCACTTTGGTTTTGGATATTAAGAGGCTTGTGCAAAGCGGGGGTTTAAAGCTGAAATGGATTAGCCGGACTGAAAATCCAGTAGCAGACAAAGTAGCTTCTCTAGCTCTTAGAGGCTCTTTGTCTCCTCTTTGGAGATTTTTGTCACCCTTCGATTCGCGTTCTATACGTGCTTCGATATTGTATGTTGTTCTTATCCTTGTTGAGCGTTCTCTAGATCCAAAAAATAAATGGAAATGATGACACTCTTAGACTTTAACACTCTTTGGACAGGTACTTTATACTTCAAACTAGAAGCACCTATTTTTCCGCAACTTGTTTTCTTTAGACACCCAGGTAGTGGAGGGAACTGTCGAATGAAACACCAAGCTCTAGTTATAACTGAGTGAAAAGTAGACGCTTTTTCTCCTAATTACTTGTCTCTCTCTTATCTTCCTTTTCACGGGTTTCAAACATGGTGCTAAATGATGGACCTAATACTGTAACCCATCAGAATGTTGAGAGATGTTCACTACTTTGAAAATAGATGAACGTAATTACACTACCAGTATTGTAGTGGCGGAGGGTCGAGTGAGTCTCACTCGACCCAGGCCCTTTGCTCAAAGTTTTGGAGGCATATAAATTGTATTTTCAATTAGGAGTTCTTAAATAAAGGGAGCAGTAGAAGAGTCTTGTTGAAAGTTACTATTCGTATATATCAGTTCGTTTGATTGTTGCATATAACAGGTACCAAACCAACTTGGGTATTTATGGTGACCTGGTTCTGGCACTGGGGAAGAAGGGAATGATGGAGGATATTGACCGTTTGATTCTTGATCTAGAGGGAGAGGGTATGATCCCCTGTGACGACAAGGGGCTTGGTAGACTCGTCAAGGCATTGATTGCGACTGAAAGAACAGAATCGACGGTTAGACTTTACGGTTTGATGAAGAGGAGCTGGTGGGGGTCCACTTTTCCAGGCTATGAGTATGTGTCTAAGGTTTTGAGCAGGGGTTTAAGGAGATTAGGTGAAGAGACGATTGCTGATGAGATTGATGCAGAGTTTGGGGGGACTTGTGGGCGATTAGGAGAATATGAGGTTTTGAAGGATCTCAAACAAAAAGCCAATTGTAGTATATGATTCTAATTCTCTGTTTGGGTTGTAATTTTTTGTTGTAATTATGTGTTTTTGTTGTCTTAGATGGAGACTAGAAATTTTGAAGTCAAGCATCACTTTTGTATCACTATGGATTTCACTTTCTTTTTTCCTATGGGTTTGTCACTTGTCTGCCAAATTTTTTGATTTTAATTGCGGCAGACCTAGTTAAAATTGGGAAAATACCTGTATGAACCGGCCACACAAGGTGCTTGAACAAATCATCAGAAAAAAAGAAAAAGTGCTTTTTGTGTTGAAAATAATTAGAACAATAGTGTGAGTTGTATTATAAAATTGTGGAAACATTATATCTAATCTGAAAGCTTAAGTTAATAGGTGGGGAGGTTCAAAAATTATATTAAGTGACTAACCATTTCATTCCCAAGGAACGTGGGATTAATTTCTGTAAAACACAACTTGTAGGCACTCTCAATATTGTCAATAATGGTTGGAAATGGCTACAATACACACCCCTTATTTGGGTGTACTATATGCACCTATTGTATGGTCCAGATTATGCCACCTCATCGGCAATTGTAACATTTTTTAGTTTTTTGTAACTTTTCAGCAGTATGATTCATTACATTTTGGTGTGTCTCGTAACTTTTATAAAAAAATTCGTAACTTTTGCAAAAAATTTGTAACTTTTACAAAACATTCGTAACTTTTACAAAAAATTCGTAACTTTTATAGGGGTGTGTATCATACACACCCAAATAAGGAGTGTGTATTGTAGTCTTTTCCATAATGGTTTTCCTAGGTACATAATGTTTTCCGTTGGTTAATTGGGTCCTGAAACTTATTATGGTCTCCAAATAGTTAACTAACCAAAAATTGAAGTAAAACGAGTATCCACATTTCTGGTCCCTACTTAACTATCTATCAAATTTAAATTTGAGTAAAAAAAAAATCTCGTGATTATGTCATTCATTCTTTAACTCAAATTCATATATAGTACTAAATTTACTTCAATAAAAGAACTCAAATGGAGCATTCTATCGAATGAGCCTTAGGCTTAGTTTTCCGTTTGATTTTAGCAACTCAGTTGCTAAAATTTTAGCAAATGAGTTCAGGTGCTAAAATCATAGGTATTTCAAATCAAAAAATTAGGTGGTTCCGTTTATCGTTTTTCTATTTTTTTCACACCGAATTAAAGTACACGGGGAGTACTTTAATTTGGTGCGAAAAAAAATCGAAAAACGATACACGGAACCACTTCATTTATTGATTTCAAAATCATGGTTTTAGCACCAGTTAAACTCATTTGCTAAAATCATGGTCAGTTGCTAAAATCAAACGGAAAACTAAGCCTTAAAATAAAGGTTTGACAACAAGTGGAAGTTGGATTGAACCTCTAATCATAAAAGAAAAAAAAATCATTTTGATCCCTGTATTTTGGTTCATACGCGATTTCACCCCTCCCGTTTGACTATGAGCACATAACTACCTTACTTAAATTGATGACATCTATTATTGGAGGAAGAAGAAACTGGAGGTGCTGTAAACAAAACTGAGCTATACTTCCCATGAGAGGACGAGTCCAATTTCCAATTCTCCCCCTTTTGCAGGCTTGCTAAGCCACATAGAAACAAAACAATGCATTTCTTAGACAAGTGTATTTTCGGTCATTATGCATTTCACAAGGGTAGTGTGGTAATTATTCTTGTAATAATAGGTAACAATATAACGTTTCATAACTTAAGGGTACAGATGTGCAAATATGTAATCAGCACAAACAGCAGTACACAGTGTAGGTCTCAGGAAATCCCATCTAACATCCGAGTTTGCGGTCATATACTAAACGTTTGCGGCCACTTAGTTGTAGTTTGCGGTCTCAAGATAAGAGTTTGCTGTTTCATGGTTAAACTTCGCGGCCATAAGCTTAAAGTTTGAGCCACATTGTTAGAGTTTGCGGGAAAAAATTCAAGTTCGCCGTTGGTGGCAATTAGTCCGGACGAGAACAAGAGAAAGTCACTTTGAACACCTGCGGCTTGATTCATGAACAATTTCAACCCGGTACGGGTCCTGTAGGCTCACGGTTGTAGTTGTAGTGAGCCTATCTGGCCGTCCATCTCGGTTTTGAACTTTTGAATTTAATCCAAACAATGAACAGCTAGATCATTTGAAGTTATGATTAAATCCGAGCCGTCGGTTAAATCCGAGCCGTCGGTGTCGAGATAGACGGCACTCACTACAACAACCTTATAGTGAGTTACTGCACGCCCCTGCGTCCATTTCAACCCCCCTTGTTTATGAGCGCATAACTTCGGTAAACTGATGCTATCTATTATCCAGCAAGTATTATTGAAAAGAAAAAACAAGGAAGAAGCAACTGGAGATGGTGTAAACCAAACTGAACTCTACTTCCCCATGAGAGGACGAGTCCAATTTCCAATTTGAAGGAATCCATCTCAGTAGCAAGAAAACTTTTTCTTTCCAGAGATGGCGAATACATCTGATTCAGATAATCAATGGAACAACACTGCACTTCTCGTCATAGACATGCAGGTCTTCTTCCTCAATTCTTCTTCGGAAAATAATCCAGACCCTTTTCTTATTTCTGTTTTTGTAGTATTGGGTACTAATTATTTTTTATTTTTAACTTCAAGAAACTGATTTACTGTTTGATTGGGTTCAGAATGATTTTATACTACCAGATGGTTTGATGCGTGTAGATGGTGGCGAAGCTATTGTGCCCAACGTCATAAAGGCTGTTGAAGTGGCTCGACGGCGCGGTATCCTTGTAGTTTGGGTACTTTCTCCTCTCTGCAGTCTCTGTTGTACGCAGCAGCCGATGTTACTCATGTACCTTTTCGATACAAAGTAAAGTTTGTTGTGAGCTGTGGATGTACCCAATTGTTTGTTTGGGATCACATCAGATCTCTGTGCTTTGCATTCTTTGTTTTTCCCTTAATTATTTGTTGCTTGATTGTTCATTGTGCGTTGTGGTTTGGCCGTTTTCTCAACACACTATGTGCTCTGTCATTGTGATTCTTGTGTAGCCTTTGAAATTAGGCATTTTGCAATCGTCATTTCATGCAATTACATGGGAAATGAGTGTCTCAGACTTTGATTTTGCTTCAGTTTTTGCCTTCTTCTATTTGGTCTGTTGATGCATGTAGAAGGATAAGTTTAACATATTTTCTTGAGATTTTTATTTTAATACCATATAGAATAGATTATATGTATAAATTAGCCAGAATTGATCGAGTAGGAGTGAGGACATCAATGGAATGTGGCTGCTGAGGTGGATCAAACATGACTTTACAGTGAAATGAAAGTTCACTCATTTGTCTCCTCAGATACTATATATTGCCCCAAGGACCATAACTAAAATTATGACTTTTGCCATTTTATCATTGCTAAATGTATTGACTGTTGTCTAACTTGCTTCATTTTGAACATAGCAAAAAAAATATGGCACTTGGTATTTGACCCCATTACACAAAAATTCTGGCTCCCCTACTAGTTGTCAAATCAGGACCCTATTGGGTGAATAATCTCATGCTTTGGGATTACCAGTACCATACACCCCAATCCCATTATTCGGTAATCTCATGCAATTGGTATTTGACCCCATTAGACAAAAATTCTTGTTTTTGCTTTTGTTCTTATAAAATCTGTGATATGCTTTTGACATAGGTCGTTCGTGAGCATGACCCACTTGGAAGAGATGTTGAGCTCTTTCGTAGGCACTTATACTCTGGTGAGAAAGCGGGGCCAACCTCTAAAGGAAGCCTTGGTGCAGAATTGGTTGATGGCCTAGTGATCAAGGAAGGGGATTATAAGGTGGTGAAGACACGCTTTAGTGCATTCTTCGCTACGCACCTTAATTCATTTTTGAAGACAGCTGGGATAAATAGTTTGGTAGTCATCGGTAAATGCACTTTGTATTGTATGCTATTATGCAGGCTTCAGATTATTTTTCTGTATATTTAGCTTCTAATTCATAGAATCTCTATTTCTAGGTGTTCAAACTCCAAACTGCATCAGACAGACCGTCTTTGATGCTGTAGCACTGGATTACAAATACGTTGAAGTTATTGTTGATGCCACGGCTGCTGCCACACCTGACATACATCTTGGTAGGTTCTTCTGATCCATTTAGACTGTTCTTGAGAGCTATGTTTTGTTGGAACTCTTTTTCATGTTTTTCGTTCTTTTGCAATCCATGGCCCAAATTTCATTGTCTGCATTAATTATGGCTAAAGCCAATTTCCATATTCCTCAAGATATATGGTTTTGCCTCTTGAGGTTGCTTAAAGTAAGGATTAGAACCTGGGTCTGTCACAAGTCATAGTATAGACGAACTCAACTCATCAAAAGCGTAGTCCCCAACTATGGAAATGGCTATGTGAATTCTGGAAACACTTGTGCAAATGATCAAATTCAGCTGATTATGATCGCAAATGATGCCTGAATTCTGTAAGCTAGCCTAGTCAAATTACCAAAAAGATTGAATATCGAAAGCCAGTTCATCTAGCTCTTAAGAGTTTTCTCCTCAAGCATGACCTTTAAATTCGGGATTCACAAGAAGCACCTTCGCCAGTATTCTGTTTGGACCAAGGCTATTGACCTCTCTCAAGGATAGCATTCATCACTATAAGAATCATACTGACTTGTGTCCTTTTTTCTCATCTTGTAATTCTTACGACAGCATATCCCTTCGTGCATCAGTTGGTTCTATGGGATATGGCTACACCATGCAACTTGAATGTCCTGAATATATTCTCAACTAAGAGCTTTCAACCTTCTAGCAATTGTGTTGATAGCTGTTTAGTGCTCAAAAGCCAGCCTACTAACCTGCAAGTTGTTGGTTAGACTATGAAGACATCCACTTTGTGAAATATATGCCAAAGGTTAGGAGAATATCGAATGCACCTCTCCCAGAAAAACCCTTTAATTGGTACTAACTGGTGTACCTTTTCTGCTGTTATCCTTTCACATAATCTTCCTTGACATCGTTTTACTTAATTCTTACGATTTTGTATGCATATTGGTTTTGCTATCCGACATTGCTTTTGAATATACTGACTTGATTTAGAGGCTTTTCAAAAATGTATTGGCCAAGTAGTGGTTCCACATTTGAATGAAATGGAGGTTGCTAAGTCTCTAGTTTGGTCCTGCTGGAAGTCTAAGTGTTGAAAGAGAATAATATTCCCTTATGTACAAAAAATGAAAAAGGACAAACCTTGTTGGTTGACCTTCAAGCGAGGCATGCACAGCCTTGTATTTGAATCAGAGATATATAAAAGAAGCTTTGTTGGTCTCGGATGCCATGGGAAGAATAAGGAGTATAATAAGCTTTGTATAACAACTGATTCGAAATAAGGAGTATAATAAGCTTTGTATAACAACTGATTCGAAATACATGGGGTGGGGCATTAAGATGGTCATACGCATATCAACTAATTGTACACCTGCTCAACTTGAATGAGGGTCAGTGAAGAGAAAGAAAGATAGGTTGCTCTGTCGGCCTGTATATCCCTAGACATTTTCCTTCTAGCGAATCAGTTTCTATGACCTATACTGTTTGCATGTACATCTAATTTCATTCGGCATGTTTTGTGTTGACAATGATGATTCTTCTTTTAGAAGATAAGTTGTTTCGCAGTAATATTTCCTTGTACTAACATGCCCTGAATGATTTATAGTCTTTCTTTTTACGAACCTTTTGTCAATGTCTCCATTATGTTCAGAACATCTAGAGTACTACCAAGGTATCATGATATTCAATTATCTCCTATCATATTGAAATTGAAAATGGCTTTAAAACAGCTTTTATTCGTCTTGGATTTGATTCCAAACAACTTGTAGGTACTGCCAAGGTATCTATATATATGCATGGTAGAATCATTCAATTCTCACTTGACATTGGAGATATGTAATTTGGTCTTCAGGCATATTCATGGTACTTGCACACCTTATATCAGTGAGATATAAATCGATATTAATGGGACCTCAAATCAGGCGACAGAAATACATTCTTGTACTGTTGACCGGTGGAAATATACGGTGTCTTGTTTAACCTGGGAGGACCATTTTTGATATTTGGTTCATAGTCTAGTTGTTTTTCTCATGTTAAAACATCTTTTGTTTCCAAGAATCCATAGTCGCAACTCCTGTGGGTCTGTCAGCCATCCTTTTTTTGTTCGAAAGATTCACATTTTGCTTTGTGGTTTGGCCTTGTACCAAAGCCTATGTCTAACATCAAATTTCCTACTCCAGCGAATATATTTGACATGAAAAACATTGGAGTTGCAACGCCAACATTACAACAATGGTGCGAGTTGGATGCTTGATATATTCAAAATCGAATCAGGTGGGACCTTTCTTTCTAATCCACCTACATTTTGTTTCGATTGGAGCGCAAGATACGATTTTCCTTTTTTGTGCAGGAGAGAAAGAGAGGGATGCTATGTTGCTTTATGCATGGAAAAGCCAAAATATGGCTTTCTCGTCGTGATTGAAAGAAAAAATTACTTTTGTTTCTGTTATTTGCAGTCATGGTTGAACTGCAGGTTTGTGTATTTATCTGTATGTGCTTCTATGTGTATTAAGATAACAGGACTATTGATGTTATCATTAATCAAGTGATTCAAATTGGGTACTTTTTGTGTGCATAGAATGACAAGATGTTTATTAAGATAACTGAAGTACAACAAGCTCACTAGGTGCAGCTATTGCCAAAACAATTCCACAAAATAACCATATTGCACGCACGGATAGCAGCCTCTGTCGTAGTTGCCAGTGATGAAAAAATCGATCGATGCAGTGATGAGCGATGACCAAAATACATTCAATCTGAAGATGATAAACGATGGGGAATAGTTCTAAAAGCGATAACTGGTCTCCACAAATCTCATCGAAAACCAAGCAAGTGTAAGAGAAAAACCGTTGTTGTAAGTTGTCTACCTTGCTGTCAACCATTTCGATATGGATTTTGGAACTACATCCTGATTTTTTATTATACATGTAAGGATCCCTTAGACTTCCTATTAGGTCGCCAATCATTGCATTGCTGCAGGATGAGCATACTTAACTGCGAAGTTCCAAAAGTTTTGACGACCTCACGACTTCAAAAAGCCTGGTACAAGGTAGGATTGTAATCTATATTATAAATAGCATTGAACTTTGCATTCACCAAGTGATGTGGAACCCGTGACCATCCATAGACGTCTACCACAACTCTCTACGGAAGCCCGGGCCAGCTTGGCTATGGGGCATCACAATCTCGCCCATGTAGGAAGATAGGTCCTCGTGTGTGGGGTTGAGATCTCTTCCACATTTTCAGTTGGTACAGACTCTAATATCACCTGTAAATACCCGGTCCCACCCTGTAAAATATTGTCTACTTTGACCGTCAAACCACCTTTGAAACTGTACAGTTGCATGCTCGTTCTGCATCACTTATTGAGAAGTCCAAGGGGGTTTGGCGATCAAAACGGACAATATTGTACACAGTGAGAGGGGATCGTTTCAAAATAATAGGAGTGCTAGTCTCTCAAAAAGGACTTGCCAGTCGATCAGAAAGATGTTGGCAAACTTTTGTGAGGTGGTGATGAAGATAAGTGGTTCAAAATGAAAAACCCCACAAAAAAGGTCCATAGAAAAAGTAGAACACACATTCAATAATTGAGAACACAGCTGCCCATTCAAAAGTTAAAGTTGATTCCAAAAGAGGCTAAAATCTTTGGTCCTTCAATGACCTGTCTCACAATGACAAGTCTAATATGTGGATACAGAGATCCTCAATGTGCAAATGTGGGGTTACTAAAGTGTATTGGGCTTTATTTTTACTTTCTAAGATTCTTTTGGTGACTGTGTTACAACCACTTTACTTCCAAATATTATTTGGCATTGTATAGTCTTGAATTTTTTTTCCTAAAAATAGGATAACAATTTTTTTTTATTAGGAATTTTTTTTCTACACATCACTTAGTACAATACTTGGTGTCCAATTAATATAGATGTGTCTGATACAAGTTTACTTAGAGCATTCATCTAACTCAGGGAGTTAGTCGCCAACTAGGCTCCCCCACGAGCACCGGGTGGTGTGGCTCAGCCAGTTGGAGTCCGTCTACATATCACTTAGTATATCATACATGATGTCATTCAGATAAATTGATAGTATCAATATTGTTGTCATTGGACATGTGTCGGGCACAAGTTTACTTAAAAAACCAAGTACAATCTTTCTATATAAGCTAGCCCTAAGAAATTTTGTTACTAGCTTACTCAAGCTCTCAACTTTTCTCTCAAATTGGGAATTACTTGGGCATTAGAGTGTTTTCTGGCTCAAGTGTGGCCAGATAAGCACCAACTGATATAAACTGGAAATGAACTGCATACAGTAACAAGATGAGGGCAATTGGAGATGCGCATACAATAACAAGGTTTTTCGGATAATGGTATCATTATTAATCTGTAATATTTTCCCTTATTAGCAAAGTGAAAATGCTTTGATTACACTTTTGTACAAGGTTAAATGATTGTTTTGACTTCTCATTATAGTTTTAATTACACCTTTTTGTTTGGATCTTATACTAAATAGCACCTTGATTGCTGTTAATGTTGATGGCAACAAGATCTGTCTATTTCATCTGATATGAAAGGAATTGCTGATCTTAAAAAGTTTGTTGGTCAAATTAAAGCATCACAATTTCATTGGCTGTGTTTGGTTAGATAATTTAGTTTTGATGATATCATCGGGTGTAATGAGTGAAGAGAGATAAAGAGAGAAATGAGGGAAATGATGATATCATCAAAACTAAAACTAAAATTAAACTGAGAAATAAACAGGTCATTAAGTTTGGTCTAATTTCCTTCATCATTGTATTTATATATTGATAAAAAAAAAAAGACTTTACTTATATATTGATTTAAAAAAAAAAGACTTTACATATATTAATCCCGGGGGTCAACTCCCGTTTGTCCTAAATCCGACTCTTCTAAAATCCAGTCCTCTCTTGTCGTGAAAGCAAACTAGTGGAACTGTGGGACCCATCATCACCCTGTATATGTATATGCATATAGTATAATTTTATACATATACATCTCCACTCTCCTGCACGTTCATAAATCACCCACAAAACCCCCCAATCTTCGTTACTACTCCATTTTACTGAGGAATGTGAATTTGTAATGCATAAACAGAGCACATCTGAGTGAGTGACCATTTGAGGGGAAAAAAGAAAAGGGGTTTCTGTTTTTTGAAAGGAGATAGATGGAGGTCTCTGCAGATCTGACTAAAATGGAGGTCTCTGCGTATGTAAGAATGGAACAGCAGCAACCTCCTCGGACAAGACAAAAGGGTGGCCTTATAACCATGCCATTTATCATAGGTACACATTTTTATCCACTCCTACATTATTTGAGATTCATTCATTCATTTTCGTCCGTAAATCACATACTTACATATACATATGTAACATTGATATGCAAATTTGTACAATATGTAACTTGATAATCAGAACTTCACAGTTTACACAGTCATATTTCTTGCGAATTCAACTGTAATAGAGTTTTCTTGACTGGCACTATTCTGGCACTATTCCGAATTTTATTTCGGATCTGCTTTTATAGTTGAGCTTGAAGTATGCATCTGGGTTTGGCATTCGTAGCTCTTATTTATTTTTGTAAATAAATTTTTATGCCAGTATCGAAATGTCTGTTTTGAATGAAATTTCTGATGATCAAGAAAACAAGACTTATAGAATTTTAAGCGTTTTTTGCGCATTTGGAACTGATTCGGTTTGAAGTGCAAATCTTTATGCCAGTACCGAAATGTCTGTTTTGAATGAAATTTCTGATGATCAAGAAAACAAGACTAATAGAATTTTAAGTGTTTTTTGCGCATTTGGAACTGATTCGGTTTGGTTTGCACTTCCTTGAATAAACAACGTATTGCTATTATCAGTGATATGAACCAAAAAACAAAGAAGCTAGTTATGAATAAGTGCTATACGCAGCAGCCAACATAATGGTTGTACTCTCTTCATTTGATAAGTAGTGGAAAATGGAAATTAATGTGAGCTGTGAGTGATGTACTCAACTACACAGTTGAAAAACCACGTAAGAATCGGCTTTGATTGGTTGGTAGTTTTGAGATTAGTTTTGGAGATAATAGTTTTGTACAGGGTTGCATAATTTTTCATCTTTAGTCAATTTTTTTTTACATTTTAACGAACTTTTTTTCTTTTTTTACTATAGGTACGCAATATACATCCAAAAAGTAAAAAATAATAAATCAATCGATAAGAAATTAATAAAGACAAAAAAAAAAAACACAGATGAGGAAAAAGAGAACTCTTTTTTGTTTGCATTCTTTACTTGGTCTTTGTGTCTATTTTGTGGGTGTTGTGATTTGGATGATTTCAACATTGTAACTCTAAGCTATCTATTGTACTCAATGTAAATTGCTTTAGCTTATATCTTTTTGTTTTCTGTAATGAATCAACAACAGCAATTAAATCTGGTGTTCTGTGTAATTGTGTGCCTTTGGCTTACTCTTTGTTTGTGTATTTCTTGAATTTGTGTTTGGTTTTGGCAAATTCATAACAGTACAAGGTGTTAAATATCATGGGTTTGCATTGGTTTTCCAAATTAAGCTCATATATTCATGGGTTTTGTTGAGTTTTTCCCTTTCCGATCTCTAAGATTCTTGTGTGTGTGTTTTTTGTGGTAAATGAACAGCAAATGAAGGATTGGAGAAGTTGGCTAGCTATGGGTTATTGCCAAACATGATATTGTATTTGATGGGAGAGTACCACATAGGGGTAATCGAAGGGGTAAACATACTCAATTACTGGTCTGCGGCTACCAATTTCTTCCCACTATTTGGGGCTCTTATCTCTGATTCATATCTGGGTCGATTCCTCACTATTGGCCTCGGCTCCATCGTCAGTCTCCTGGTAATTTCTCTCTCTTTATGTTTTGACCAATTTTTCAGGATGTTTGTCTTGGAAAACTGGATTGATTGATGGATATTGAAACTTATTGGATAGTTTTTTTTTTGTTTTTTTTTTATCAGAAAAGAACCCATTTCTAAGAAACAAAGGAAAGATTTCTTTTTGGGTAGATTTTTTTATTTAATTTTTTTATTCATCAAAACTATGAAATAATTCAAAATAAATTGACGTAAAACTAACATAAATTCATATAAGATGGTATTTATAAAAAAAAATAAAAATACTCCAATGATAAAGTTAGACCAAACCCCCAACTGTTTTTCACCCTCTTTTGCTTCATATATGGTTTCTTTTAAAACCCCACCTATTTCAGCAAGCAGCAATTTGGCTGAGTCTTGAAACATAGGATGACAGGACTGGCCTTTACTCTGAAATCTGAATCATTCCTTACTGCATGCTTGGCTGCACAATTTATTTCATTCTTGGCATGCAGAATTTCTATATTGGTTATTTCATATTTTGTTTCAGTATGAAACAATGTTGATCTAAACCCATTCTTTTTAATTTATGCCCTAAAAATCAAATAGAGACGACGTTTACCCTTCGAACTTTTTCCCCCCTGGCAAATCATATATATATATATTTTTTATCCCTGGCAAATCAAATTTCATTATCAAACGGCACAAGGCTATGGCAAAAAACCGGATTAGAAGGCTAAACAACAGAGACAAAAGAAAAGAAACACCTCAAGGAGCTTATAGAAAGGTGTTAGCTGCTAAGAAAAAACTACTTCAAAACTCAGTTGCCTTGAGAATGTGGTTGAAACACCCCAGGCTTTGCAGACTTCCAAAGAGACCTTCCTTTTTCCAAGAACTGAATCTGCTCCTCGCGTCTATCACAATGTTTCTTACAATATCTAGAGGAACCTTAGCTTTCTGGACAAAGATTCTCGAATTCCTTTCCCCCCACAAATGATATATGGAAGCAGCCAATGGGATTATATCACATCATTTCCCAACAGAGGTGGAGCTTGCATTCTGAACCATCCAACTTAACTCAGAGACCCAAGTTGCTGATTGTTTCCAGACCTGATTTCTTTGTAGTATCCGCACACAACTTGATAAATCAAAGCAGGAAAAGGGATGATTATGGCTTTCTTCCTCTTGATCACAAAGAACACAATTGGAATCCTCAATTACCAGAGAACGAAGGCCATTTAGGTACATTCCCTTCAAACCAAACAATGTTATGCCAAGGCGCAGTTTCCCTAATAAGTCTTATATATTCCACTAGATGATGGAAGCCAAACCACCCTGTCAGAAATATGGTCCTGGGGTCTGCATCTGGTTTTGCTGCATCACCCTATTCCAGTGCCATGTTTCATTTTGAAAGCTCGATGCAACTCTAGTGTTTAAGGACCTCCCCAAATTTCTGAAAAAACGGCCTAAAGGATGGGAGTTATCAATCCATAGAAATGCATCCTCCCCAAAGTTCTAAGCTTCAACACTTTCCTTATAGACCATGAACAATCATAAAGAATTTTGATATTCCATAACTTTGCCTTTTTATGTATGTATTAACTCACTTAACCAAACGAGAAACAGACTTTTTGCTAGTAGCCCAAAGATGCCTAAGCATAGTGGCGCAATTCCATTATGACAAGGGTCTGAACCTTGAACCACCCTCCTCCTTAATTACACAAAGGGTAGACAACTAACTTTCATCCGGGTTTGTTTAGATTAACCCGTGTTGCTCTATGACATTCAATTTTTTTACAATTTCAGAAGGTGATTCACAGATATTTTTGGGTAATATCGTGAGGAATTTTGGCCAGTTGCTGAGGATTAAAACACAGGATGGGAAATAGCAGCGTTTGGATGGAACTTTTTCTTTTTTCTTTTTGCCAAGGAACGGAACATATTCATTATGCTACAAATTTTCCTGCACACGCGTTGGACAGACGAGCCCAGTGTCCGGACGCACTGTGGCGATGCTCTAAGAAATTGAGCTCCAATAGACCTGTAAAATTGGGGATTGGTATGTTCCTGTCATGAGATACTTGTTCCTTGTTGAGGGCCAAGGGGGATCCCCCAGCTGTTTGTACGTGTTTACGTGGTTTGAATGGAATTTTTATTTCCTAAAATAAAGCCAAACACATAAGAATTTTAGTTGACATCCGTAATCCAAATGACTATGACTGAAGTCATAGTTATCATATTCAAACACTTCTGTGGTTAATTCCTCATTTTAACTTGATCAAGTAGATTGAAGTTTCAAACTAATCTAAATTTCACTTTCATGGTTACAGGGAATGGTCCTCCTGTGGATAACAACTATGATCCCCCAAGCAAGGCCACCTTACTGCAACCTACTAAAGGGGGACAGCTGCGAATCCCCAACAGGATCCCAATATGCAATCCTTTTCCTTTCCTTTGTCCTAATGTCCATTGGAGCTGGTGGGATTAGACCATGTTCCTTAGCTTTCGGAGCAAACCAAGTGGACCAAAGAGACAATCCGAACAACAAATGGGTCTTAGAAAAATTCTTCAGTTGGTACTATGCTGCAATTTCTATTTCAGTCATGATTGCATTGACGGTTATCGTTTACATACAAGATCAGGCCGGATGGAAAATCGGGTTTGGAGTCCCTGCAATCCTCATGTTCTTGTCTGCTCTTTCATTCTTCGTCGCCTCTCCGTATTATATCAAACACAAAGCTACCATGAGCTTGTTTACAAACTTTGCACAAGTGATCGTGGTTTGCATCAAGAATAGAAAAGTAGCATTCCCGTTTGAGGAATCGAATTTGAGGTATCATCACATGAGTGACTCAACTCTCTCTGAGCCAACCAACAAACTTAGGTACTATGTCCATTTGTTTATAGTATTTGCATCATATTGAATGCTTTTTAGCTTAAAGTTTGAATTCACGTGCTTAAGCAACTGTACTTCAAAGTATTTGGTTCCGCTTTTTTGGGTTTGAACTTATTTGCCTTTTAAGCTTAGATTAAGGTCAAAGAAGCTCAGTAGGTTGTACTTTTCAAGTCGGTTTTCAACATACATACTTTTCACAATTGTCTTTGTTATTAATAACATCATTGGCAACATATCTTAATAAAATTTCGATACGAAACTTTTTTCAAGACTATGATGTTTTCCAAAGATTGGTTCTTTTTTCAACAAATTTCCAAAAGAATGTTCTGAAATCCGCACCAAACAAGTGTTGTACGTCCCAAAGATAAAGACATAACTAGATTTTGAAATCTGGAACCTAACAAGACCTTTAAAAGAGGAGTTTTAGATTTTTGTAAAGCTGGGTTTTCCCAAGCTGAAATCTAATGTTTCTGTAGTGAAAAAAGTTAAGAGCTTCTCTGGGACTGGATTCCTGAATGTCGTTTTTTGTCGTCAGGTTCTTAAACAAAGCTTGCATCATTAGGAATCCTGAGGACATAAGTCCAAAAGGAGAGGCTTCTAGTGCATGGAGCCTGTGCACAGTTGACCAAGTTGAAGAGCTAAAATCCCTCATCAGAGTCATCCCATTATGGTCTTCATCAATAATGTTGTCAGTGAACATAAGTCAGGGCACCTTCCAATTACTCCAAGCTCAATCCATGAACAGACATCTCTCTCCGAGGTTCCAAATACCCGCAGGCTCCTTCTCTGTGTTCATATTACTCGGTATTGTTATTTGGATCTTTCTTTACGATGGCGTTATCGTTCCCTTAGCTTCAAAAATCAAAGGAAAACCCTTTTCAGTTGGCGTAAAAATAAGGATGGGTGTTGGGTTATTTTGCTCTTTCTTGGCCATGGTGGTTGCAGCAATCGCGGAGCATTATAGAAAGAAAAAAGCCATAGAAAGTGGCTATTACAATAACCCTACAGGAGTTCTTCATATGTCAGCTATGTTGCTCGTACCACAATATTTACTGACTGGTGTTGCGGAAGCCCTGAACGTGATTGCATCGAATGAATTTTTCTACTCGGAGTTGCCAAAGAGCATGTCGAGCATGGCAGTGGCTCTATCTGGATTAGGGCTGGCTGTGGGGAGTTTGTTGGCCAATTTGATACTGAATACTGTGGCTAATGTTACTAAAAGACGAGGGAAAGAGAGTTGGATTTCGAATGATATCAATAGAAGTCATTATGAGAGCTATTATTGGCTTCTCGCAGTAATGAGTTCAGTTAATCTGCTTTATTTTCTTCTGTGTAGTTGGGCATATGGGCCTTGTGCAGATCAAAGGTTTTCTATGCCCCAAGATGAGGGCAAAGGTTTCAAGGAAGACGAGTTGCATAAACTAGGAAATGGAGAAGAAAAATCCAAGGAAAATAGGGTATAGAGATCAGAAAAACACCACTTCAGGTATATTACAGGAATGTGTCCTAGAATTTTTTTTTCTTTAAAAGTTTTGTTGAGGGTTATGATATGAAGTATAATATGTATTCATCCATTGTATATCTTGAAAGTTCTGCACAAAAATCTCTCTTGAAGATGTGTTTGTGGCTGGAAAAGTATACACTACGAAATTTCAGACTTGTGATTGTGGTGCTAGGAAAATCTACTGAAATATGCTTTTGCTCTGTTGCTGTGTGATCAATTGCGTTTTATTCATAATTGTTAGCTTTATTGGCATTTTCCCAGTTGTGACGAACTATTGGAATATGTAATTTCTTTCTTGTTTCAATTGGGTTTTGGGGGAGGATTTTCGAGTTTATTGATTTAGATACCCCGCTGATTGATTCAAGTACTTGAGAAGTTCTTGGAGCCATTCTAGTCATGATTTGTTGGAGGAAGGTATATGCATCTCATTTGCATACTCAGTTTCGCATGCATCATGTTTTGGTTTGAGTCTAGTCAATGTTTCAACCATATATTTTGACTTAGGCTTGGAGTGATGCAGTATGCCTTTGTAGCATGCATCATGTTTTGCATTGCGTCCCTAAAATGTACTTGTAGCGGGCCAGCACTAACAAGCGCTCCCGAGGTGCTCTTGCATTAAGCAAGCGCCATGACACGCGCCCCTGAAGTGCTCTTGCATCGAGCCAGCACCCAGAGTGCTCCCGTAGCGCTATGCTGGTTGTATGAGTGTTAGAAATGTATAAAAGCTTTCATTTCATTCTTTTAGGACACCTCCTTTTGCATTAGCCCACTTTTACAAAAGAGAAACACTTCCCTTGTGCACTCTTGCACTTCCTTTCGCATTAGCCCACTTTTAGAGAGAGAGAAACACTTTCACTTGTATACTCTTGTGGTTCTTTGCATTTTGGATGAATTGATTTCATTAGATTCAATCATCCTTTGTCAATCCAGAGATATACTCTGATACTCATGTATATTCTCTAGTTTGATTTTCTTTTCAAAAGCTTCGTCCATTTTTCAAATACATACGTTGTTGCCTTCATATCTACGTTGGCTTGATGGTTCCAAAGCCAGCTTGAACCAGAGATCGAGGTGCTATTACTCCAGAGTCCATGGAATCAAGAAGGGGAACAGGTCCTAAATCAAGAAAAGGATTTAGGAGTGACTTGGGCATAGTTGGTAATTCCTAACTTGTAATTCGGAATCAATTCCTTTTTCTTGAATGGAAAGTAAGTCTTACAAGAAAATAAACATTTTAGGCTTATCTACCATTTTTATCCTCATAAATTTCACTCCATTAGGTTTCAAATTCGTCCTTTTAAAAAGAATTGTTTCAATTTCGTCCCTGTAATACTAATATCCGTTCAATGTTATTCTTGGTGTTAATTTCTTAACGGATTAATGTGAAGACCCAAAAATCAATTAATTAGTATTGGTATAGGTTTTTTTTTTTTTGGGTAAGTACTATAGGGATAAGTTGCCATGATGAAACATGTATTAATCCAAACCCAAACCTCTAAAATAAAAAGCTACAACCATCACTAGCTAATGACAAATGCCCCTCTCTCTCTCTCTCTCTCTCTCTCTCTCTCTCTCTCTCTCTCTCTCTCTCTCTCTCTCTCTCTCTCTCTCTCTCTCTGTATGTGTGTGTGTGTAAATACAAAGAGAAACGGTATCATAGACACACAAATGCCCCATTCAAAAACCAAAAAAAACAACAAAAACAAAAAGTTTTAGGCGGCTGAGAGTGGTTTTGCACAAAAATGGAGGTGGGTTCAGGTATTGGGTCATGGTTTTAGGTTTTTTTAGCACTTAATTATTACGGTAATTTTTTGCCAAATAAATGCCAGGTCACACCAAATCAGCCGTAGATAACCTTTTATTGTGCACATTAGTTCCGGATAGTTTTTTGTTGTGCATATACGCTAATTCCGTTACCTGGTTAACGATAAGGTCAACCTTGAACCAAGATTAGTACTACAAGGACGAAATTGAAACAATTATTTTTGCTAGGACAAATTTGAAACTTGACCATATTTATAGGACGAAAGAAGTAGATAAGCCAACATTTTATTTAACTAATAATGCTTTTGTTTCATTCTGTTCTACTTTGAATGAGTTCGTTTACTTATTAAAAATAACAGCTTGATCATTGGCAAAAATGTCAATGACAACAAGATTTGTAATTTCTTACTAACAGAACAGGAATTTGAATGGGCTGCTGGATCTGTTATAATCGGCATGAAAGGAACTGCAAATCTTTCAGGATATTCGAACATTTTTTGCTACCATCACACATATTCATACACACTCACATGATGTGCAGATCCACTCATGCAATCACAACAATAACTCTGACTTATATAAATTGCGTGTTACTTTTGTTTATAATGAGAATATACGTTACAAGTTGCATTCTACTTTGCAAATCATTTTATGTCAGCGATATTGTCATGCCGGGATTTTGACCGTGCAGGTTTTCTGGGACAAAATCCGGTGTCAACAGATATTCGTTTGGATAGTCTTTCTAGACCATTCATTAGAAAGTACAGATTCAATATTTAGTGAGGCAGTGTTCATTATTACTTTAGTGTTTATTACACAACTTTTTAATTTACAAATGGTTTAATTCCTGACTCTGGCACCAGTGGCGGAGCCACCTTAGATTTTGAGTTTTTTTTTTTTTGTAGAAAAATATATTTAAGTTTCAATTTGTACATCACTTTTGCATACGAGAAATTATTGAGTGCTCTTGGGGCACCACCGCATAGTGTTATAAGACGATCTTCTTACATATATATATTTATGTGAGACTCAAGACTAATAGTATATGATGATGAAAGCAGATAAAAAAAATGGTGGAGAAGGATGTTAGGGCACCAAGTGGCGATGCCTCAGGACCACTAAAGTAACCTAATTACTCACAAACCAGCGTTAATTTACTGAATTTTTGCCTCAAAACTATTTCGTGTTTATGAAATTATATTTACTATCATAAAATACATGTCTCTTGAACAAAAGTCTAATTAAAATCATTAGATTCTGACAAAGTACTAAATCTTTTTTACACAACAAAAATTGTGCCCACACTGATACGATTTTCTAGCAACGCCACTGTCTGGCACTGTCTTGTAGTGAGTCAAACAAGTAAAGTGAGAAGTCTGGGAGCAATCATCGAATTATGATACATTTTGCTGAGTGATTGATTCATTAAAGATTGCTGTATATGATTGTTATGTAAACAGAGTGACAAAGAAGCTCAAAATTTTATTGGGAAGAAAGTTCAATTTTTGGAAGGAGATGGAGGTCTCAACACATGAGAACAAAAGGGAGCAGGAGCAACCTCCAAGCAGAAGGAAAAAGGGTGGCCTCAAAACCATGCCGTTCATCTTAGGTACAAAATTTAATCCGCACTTCCATCAAATTCTCTCATGTGATTCCCAATATGGTATAACAGGGTTAAGCTCTCCACCGTACCCTTATCTCCATACTTTGTTGGAAAAAATACAGTGGCAATCACAGATCTAAAGAACAATTTCCTCTCATATCATTATACATGAACAAAATACAATAAAATTACATAAACTGGAAATTACAGAATTGAAATTGAGATACAAACAGTGGATTGAAAAGGCCGAGTCGTGTGTAACACACTCTCCTTAACAAAGATGTGCCGCCTACCGTGGGTGTTGTAGGTTGAACCGACGTCTTCGTCCCAGGATACAACGGCTTGGACCACGGCCAACAGAACACCGTTGTTGACTGCCTAGGCGAACTGAAACTTGCGTCTGCCTCTCTCTCTCAAAACACGATTTCGGGAGTACAATATGATGCACGAATTTCAGGTGATCAAAACACACAACAGAGCTGCCATTTTATAGCTGGAAAAAGGAGCTGTAACTGAATATGGGATTAATGGGGAGCCTCCCCATTCAATGACGAATTCAAATGCTGCAGAATCAAAACTCCCATGCCATAATGTTGCATTTGAATTCTGGAAGAAAAACTGCCACAGAATTAGAATGCCATCAATCCTCATCATGGAGGGGTGTAACTCACATATTAACCAGCGTTAATTGCATCACGTGTTTGAATCCATTGGGTGGTCCCGGTTGCCTCGGGAGACCCTCCGAGTGCCCCGGTTTCATTCACAAAATTCTCCAACATACTTCACCAAACTCAATTGATTTGGCTCCATCCCCAACTCCAAGCCGACAAATTACTGTAATAAATTGTTCAAAGTGGACTACTTAAAACCATCTTTAGTATTGTCCAGTTTTAATGATTTTTCATATACATACCGATGTTGGTCAAGTTGATTAGTTATAAACATATTCATGAGAACTAGAAGGTCGAGACCTACAAGATAAGCGATTTGGTGTCCTTATTTGTATGTTCGGGATGGAGCCAAATAAGTTGAGTTTGGTGGAGTCTGGAAGGTTACTGAGGGGAGCTTACCCGACATAACAAATGGCGTTAAACAAGAACCCACATGACTGAATTTGATTTGAACCGTTAAGTTAATGAAACTCGTTGTGTTTATTAACGTGAAAAACATAAGGTCAATCGGACATGAGTAACTTTCTCAACAAATCGCACCAGTCATAAGAGAAATGAACAGGCAAACTCTAACCCTAACCGTCTATTTCTCTTTACACAAATACGATTCGATTAAGATTTTTTTAATCGATAGTTGCTAAACCAAAAAAAAAAAAAAAAGTTTTTCTATCAATATTTGATCCACTTGATAAACACATGAATAAAGAATAAATGACTCGAATCATAGACAATTGAAAATATAGGCGTCACCTTAGTGACTACATGAGCATGGTTTTGTTGGGTGTTTTTTTTTTTTCCCTGAATCTATATAATTGATGTGTGTGTGTGTGTTTTTGGGGTAAATGAACAGCAAATGAAGGCAAGTGGTGGCTAACTCATGCGGTAGAGCTCTTGGATGCCCCACACTGCATCCCGGGATCGAGTCACATTCCCCCCTCCCCCTGTAATAGATTAAAGAATGACGAATGACAAAAAAAAAAAAAAGAAAAAGAACAGCAAATGAAGCATTGGAGAAGGTGGCTACCTATGGGTTATTGCCAAACATGATTCTGTATTTGATGGGAGAGTACTACATTGGGGTAACCAAAGGGGCAAACATACTCTTTCTCTGGTCTGCCGCCACCAATTTCTTTCCACTAGTTGGGGCTTTCATCTCTGATTCATTTCTGGGTCGATTCATCACCATTAGCCTTGGCATCATCTTCAGTCTCCTGGACTCTCTCTCTCTCTCTAACTTTTGTGTTTCTTTCGCTAATTGATCATCTAGACAACCCTTCTCTCCGGGCTTTCATTTTCTCGGTAAAAGTCAGTAGTGACAGTTGTTGTTAGTGAGGTTCATAACTCCAGTCAAATACACGGGAATAGAAATAAATAATGAGGATGGTTTTTGAAACTTATTTTCAAGGAAAATTGTGGAAAAGAAAACATCTGTTAAAAACACATAATGTTGTTTCCAAATTTTCCAAAAATGGCCGATGATTGGTTGTTTAGGATCTGTTTGGAGGAAGATCAAGCAGATGCCTACGAACCATATCTTGTGCCCTAATTGAAAAGTTTCTCCTTACATTTTCTCTACTTAAGTAGTTGGTGTCTGTATTTGTTGGTTATGCTTCTTTGAAGTCCACGACTAGGAGTATGAACGAGACGAGCCAAGCTCGGGTGTTCAGAGCTCAGGTTGTTTAAAATTCAAGTAGCTCGAGCTTGGTGAGCTGAGCCAAATATCAAGCTTGAGCTCAATTACTATTTGAGTACTTGAGCTCGGTCCGAGTACAATACCAGCCTCTATAAACAAGCCGAGCTACGGCTAGCTCAAGCAGTAAACGAGAAAAAATTTATTCTCGAGCTCACTAACTCAAGCTCTTAATGAGCCAAGCCTCAAGCTGCTTGCAAACAACTCGATTAGTTTGGAGAATTGTCCACGATGGCCCACTATAGACTAGCTCGATGTTAGACCTTTCTTTTTTACGGCTCTTTTCACCCATCACTACAAAATATCTTTTAAGTATTTCAATCAAGGCTATTAAGCCGCCCCTTCCGTGGTTCAAACCACAAGCAGGTGGCTAGATGAAACAGAGCATGTGATATGAGGAACTGATCATGGAATTCAAAAGACATGGTGTAAGTCAACTATGCGTACCGAGCAATGACAACATAGGTTGGAACTAAGTCATTTTAGAATAGAAATTATAACACAGTCTGCTGCGGTGACCAACTACAACGTGGGCTGGGACCAAGTATAACGTGGGCCGGGACCAAGTCATTTCCTGATAGAGATTATAACACAGTATGCTGCAGCGACCAACTACAACATGGGTTTGGAACAAGTATAACATGGGTCGGAACCAAATCATTTGAGAATAGAGATTGAAACACACTCTGCTACGGTGACCAACTACACCATGGGTTTGGAACAAGTGTAACATGGGTCGGAAATAAGTCATTTTAGAATAGATATTGAAACGCATTCTGCTACGGCGACCAACAACATGGGTTTGGAACAAGTATAACATGGGTCGGAACCAAGTCATTTTAGAATAGATATTGAAACACATTCTACTACGTCAACTAACTAAATATGGGTCTAGAACAAGTACAACATGGATTGGGACCTAGTCGCAATCTGCTGCGACAACGAGTCTTGACGTATCACCCTAATTGATGGTGCCCCCAGGTTATGGAGAGAGAGAGAGAGAGAGAGAGAGAGAGAGAGAGAGAGAGAGAGAGAGAGAGAGAGAGAGAGGAGAGAGAGAATTTAGAGAGTGACTTATGATGTGTGAATTCTGCAATTCAGGTATGTGAATTTTTTTAATTTTTTTTTTTTTTTGTGTGAATTGTTTTTTTTTTTTTTGCAGAGTTAGTTATGATAAGTAAATTCTGCATTTGAAAGATGTGAGTTATTTTATTTTTGGGGATATGAATTATTTAGGCTTCGTTCTTCAACAAATTTTTGTTTTATAAAATCTCACATTTTATGACACTCCAATCTTAACACATAAAATGTAAAAGTGATTTTATGATATTTTCATAAAATCCTCCTAAAATCTATAGGAAAACTACTACATTTTATCAGTTGGGAAAACAACTCCATTTTATCACCCCTCCATAAAATGTTTCATTTTATGAGATTTCATAAAATGTACCTAAAATCTATTGGAGAACAAGGCATTAGAAGGGGTATAAATTCTTAATAAACGCGTATAATTTTTTTTTTACACGTATAAAATTTCATATTCACAATGGATATTGTTAGAAAGATCTCATTGAGTAGATTTCAAATATATAATTTTTATAAAAAATAAATGTGTATAATAAAAGTTATTTTATTTTAAATCTAAAATAAAAAAAGAGAGAGAAGGAGACTTTTATTGTGTGTGTGTGTGTGTGTGTGTGTGAGAGAGAGAGAGAGAGAGGGAGACTTTTATTGTCAGAAAATTTTCCGTGTAGAGAGAGAGAGAGAGAGAGAGAGAGAGAGAGACTTTTATTATGAGTGAAAGCGAGGGGAGAAAGAGAAATTAATGTGTTAGGAATCTGTCGCACATGCGGCATGCCTTTGGGGAATGAAAACTCTTCCACGCGCGCGCACAAGGTTTATTTCGGAGGGGAAGACAAAAAAGAGTTTGGAGGAAAGCCCCCACAAAAAGTGGGGGCGGCTTGGCATTTCCCGTATCGAGAAGAGCAATGCTACAGACACTAACTAGTATACCAACTATTACACTAAATGCACACATGACATTACCACATCAATGCACTAACCAATACGTGGATAGATTCATCCACTAAAAGAGTGTCACATGAACAGTTAGTGTAATAGTTGGTACACTAGTTAGTACCTGTAGCATTTTCCTATCGAGAAACATCATAATCTCCAAAGCGTATCTTATGTGCACAAAACGTATCTTATCGAACACTCATCAAAACATATCTTATGTGCACGTAACATGTGTGTGTGTGTGTTACGTTATGTCCAAAACGTATCTTCAGTACACACACATGTTACAAATAACGATCTAAGAGCAAGAACATCAGGCAGTCTAAAATGCATATTTGGGCAAAATAACCAAGAGGAAGAAGAAAAGGGTGCTGCAGTAGGTAGTCTAAAACACTGTTCCCCATCCATATTTGAACAGTACCTGTGTAAATATACAATGGCATTGTTCATCAGCTACCCAATTTTTTATTGTTCTCTCTCTCTCCCTACCCCCTGCTGGACTGCTGGACCACAATCGACGGCGATGAGGGCACAACAACGATTGACGGCGACGATGACGGTTGGACCCCGATCGTAGTGGGTTTCTCTCTTCCCCCTTTGCAACCAGTCTACAGCCACAACGTCGGGTTCAATGACGACGAGATTTCGATCGACGGCGAAGTAAAGATCAATGGCGACTGGCGAGGTAAGGGTTGACGGCAAAAGTAAAGAACGACGACAAAGCAAGGATCAACGGCGAGTTTTTCTCTGATCAAAGGGTTTGTGTGTACTAGTTTTTGGTTTGAAATCCATTTCTGAAATTACAAGTTTTATCTTTGAAATTGGAAGTCCATAGAGAAGGAGTTGCCCAACTGCTAGTCTTCCTTTGATCTGGCCGACCAAGACGTTGGGTTTGGTCTGATCAACGATTGGGTTTGGTTTCATCTGGATTTTGTTCCAATCGGGTTATGGGGTCTGGGTCATTTTGAAAAACAATATTTTAATAAAAGGTAAGGTAAAACTGATAGATTGTTGGAGTGTTGATGGTGACAGAGTAGTTATATGCACTGTACAACAGGTATTTTGGCCAAAATTTTGGCTTAGCTGCTGCTGTTGCTCTAAGTCAAAGCCAGTTAATGGTGTAGGTATATGTACAAGTCTGTCTTAGAGTGGACAAGCTCCTCTCCATACCCTCTCTTCCTCCATACTCTCATTTTTCAGGCTTATACCAAGCGTATAATTATAATCCAAACCGTTCATTTTGCAGAACATGCAACAACTAACACTTTCGCTAAAAATCAGCTTCATTGGATATTGTAGATACGTAAATAAGATACATTATGTTATGTAATTGTAAGGTTCAAGTTTGTATCGTATTTGCCACTTACTTTATATTACAAAATACAACTTGTTCACGTCTCTATTTATATCCGACTAAAGTGGTTGTTACCTGCAAACATGTTGTTTTTCGCTTGTTCTACGAGTTGGAAGGTTGTTATCATTATTCTGTGCCCAGAATAAACACTTAAATAGGAGTATGGAGGGGTATGGATCTGGAGCTAATCCCGGCCCCGACCGACTTAAGATATGGAAATTTCCGCTCTATTAAAAGACAAGGAATAAGCTGAGTAGACACATTATTCTCTGAATAGGTTCTTAAAAAAGTTGTCCAACGCGAGTAAGAGAAACCCCTCTTTTTTTTCAAAATTAAGTCCCAGCATAGAATTAGGGTGGCCAAGGACCGGGCCGGAATTGAGATCTTTCCCTAGATCTTTTTGCGAAAAACAACTCATATGTCTTATTTGTCTCTTTTTCGCTATTAAATAGGTACACCGTGCATAATTTTGAACGCTTGATTTGTTTTTAGGATTAGTGATATTGAAGAGATGTATTTGAAATCTTGTATTATTCAGTTACTGTTTGGGATTTTATTTTTGGAAAGCAAATTTACCTATTTTATATTTTGTTCATAAAATTTTGTAATACGTCTCATTTTGTGTTTTCGCTTTAGGCTCCCGAAAAATTAGAGCCGGCCTTGTTTTTAACACATTCAGGAATTTGAATGGGCTACGGATTTGTTATATCCGGATTTGAAAAGGAAGTGCGGTTCTTTTAGGGTATTTGCAGCATTGGGTTATATAAATGCACTTTACTTTTTTTATAACGATCTTATAAGTTAAATCAGAAGTTTTCATTTAACTTTGAGATCATTTTAGGTCAGCAATATCCATCATTTTATAATTAAAACTCATTCATATTCAACGCAAAGTTTTTTTTATATTATTTTATCGATGTTTATTACAGAACCTTTTTATTTTATATTTATTTTAATAATTGTCCCGGTATAATTTCTGGACTCCAGCACTGCCTTGTATTGAAAAACCGATTAAAGTGAGAAGTATGGGATCAGTCATCGAACATAAATTTAACCACTCTCCTTCACCATAACAAAACACCCACAAAAAAGTCTAATCTTTAAAATCAATTTTGGTGAGTAATTGATTCAACAAAGATTGGTCAATGTGATTGTTAAGCAAACAGAGCATCTGAGTGACAAAGAAGCTCAAAATTTTATTGGGAGGAAAGTTTCATTTGTGGAAGGAGATGGAGGTCTCAACACATGAGAACACAATGGAGCTGGAGCAACTTCCAAGGAGAAGACAAAAGGGTGGCCTCATGACCCTGCCATTCATCATAGGTACAAAATTTAATCCACACTTCTATCCAATTCTCTCGTGTGATTCCTCATTTGGTTCAACATATGGCTTTAAAAAAGACCAAACATGATTCGAACCGTTTAGTGTGTAGAACTCATTATGTTTATTAAATGTGCAAAATATTAGGTCAATCAGACATCATTACCGGTCTCAACATACCATACCGGTAAGAAGAGAAATGATAGGCCAAACTATGATTGTTCTCTATAGGCAAATACCATTCGACCAAGCTTTTATCAATCTTTGATCATTCTAATTTTTTGTGAATGAGTGATAAACACGGATAAAAAATAAATGGCACGGATCATAGACGATTGACTACATGAGCGATATATATCAAATGAGATGATCTCAGCCAAAATTTTCATGGTTTTGTATGTGTTTTTGGGTAACTGAACAGCAAATGAAGCATTGGAGAAGGTGGCTAGCTATGGGTTATTGCCAAACATGATATTGTATTTGATGGGAGAGTACCACATAGGGTTGACCCAAGGTACAAACATTATCTTTCTGTGGGCTGCTGCTACCAATTTCTTCCCACTGGTTGGGGCTTTCATCTCTGATTCATATCTGGGTCGATTCCTCACCATTGGCCTTGGCTCTATCTTCAGCCTCTTGGTACTCTCTCTCTCTTTCTTAACTTTTGTCTTTCTTTCCCTAATTCATCCAAATAGGGGCAGACAGAGGGATGCATGCGGGGCCCAGGTCTCTGCACACATCCCAATTATTTCATTATTGGTACTATATTTTAGGTTTTGTTTGTAAAAATGATGAAGGAAGATCCCTCAAAATTGTGATATTATTGTATGAGGATGATATTGTTAATTCCCGCATTATGAATTTTGCATCCGCCATCGTATCGAGACATCTCTTTTCTCCGGGCTTTCGTTGGGAATTTCCATCTGGTGGCTCTTTTGAGTAGTAGTTTTCTACATTTTTTTTTTTCAATAATTAGGACGTATTTTTAAACTTTCAAGAGAATTTTTTAAAAGAACCCATTTGTGCAAAACCACCTTTAAAAAGTTTCCAAATTTTCCGAAAATAATCACTTAAAATAAGTACAGTACAAAAGAAATGAGTATTTAACTGCTTGTTTTGCTATAGCAACCGAACATCGATTCTTTCAACCTCTTTTCCCTCGGATGTTTTTCTTGAATCTTTATGTCAGCAAGCAGCAATTTGTGTGGACTGGATCTTTATATAGAGGACTGGCCTTTGAGACACTCTTGAGTAGAACTCACCCTTGAAAACCTTGAACACGGGTTGCAAGTGGAGGGTGCTCGAGTGCGTATATAAACAAGGCCATGGCCATACTTGACTGCTGAGGGACATTAGGATTGGAGCATGTCACCATGCTCCATAGTCAACCTCAATGTCTAGGGTGAAAGTGAGATGAGACAAGCTCTAGGTTGTTTGAGCTTGGCTCACTTAGAATTTAGTGAGCTGAAGCACGAATTGAGTCCAAATATCAAGCTTGAGCTTAACTGGTAATTGTGAACTTGAGCTCACTTCGAATACTACATACATATGACTGGGGTTACGGCTAGTTTGAGCTTGTCTCGTTTCGTAAACAAGCTCAAAATTTTGTTCGATCTCTACTTATTCACTAACCGAACCGAGTTGCACCAAGCCTTCACGGAGCCGAGCCTCAAGCAGCTCGGGAATAGTTCGGTTAGTTTACAGCCCTGCCCATGACGGCTCACTCTATCAACACTGACTCAATATTTGACCTTTCTCTTTTGCCAACTCCACTCATCTATTCACTATTCAATACCTGTAAGTACTTTACTCAAGCCTATTGGCCACCCCTTCCGTGGCTCGAACCTAAGAACTTGTGTACACAAAGCCAAGCCAAACTTGGGATATTAGGATTGTAACATCCTTACTCTGAACCATTCCATTACAGCATGTTTGGTCAAGTAAATGACATGGGTGTTCAGAATTTTCAATTGAGTTCACTCATGATCTGTCTTAGAATGAAACAAGCTTGTTCTAAACCCAAGTTTTGAAAACGGAATACGGAGTAGGTTTCTTCTCTTTTTACTCTGAGTTGATTGCTTCTAATTAGTTATGGGTGTGTGTATCTTGGGATACTTGTTTCCTTACTGTTCGGGGGTGCCCCCATTTGTTTGTACCTTTAGATTACTCAACAGGCCTAACTTTGTTCCATCAACTCGAACCTGAGACTTTTCCCTTGAGCACTTAGGCAAACCCCTCCAGTTTGTTTGTACTTAAGAAAAAAACTATACAAATATGGATTTCCATATGAAGGTTTATATATTGGGTTTTGCTTGTAGAAAGATAGTAAATTTCTTTTAAACTGTTGAAAGATCATCACCACCTCTCTTGAGTTTTCCAGAGTCTTCCGGATGTTGCCGGAAACTTCCGTGCTATTCTGGAGATATCTAGACTTCTCTAGAATGCTCCGGAATCTTCAAGGCTACGCTAGAATCTTCCGGTAACTTCTAGACTTTGCTAGAGTCTTCCGGATACTTCCGGAATACTATGGACTACACTAGAACATTCCGGATGGTACAAGAATATTCCGGAATATGATGGAAGCTTATGGGCTTCACTAGAAGCATGGAGTAATATGTGCTTCTAGAATACTCCATTGATGCCTATAAATAAGGGTGAGGTCCTCATTTGTGGGCAATGCAAGTGAATGCAAGAAAGGGAGCAAGTGTGAGAGTCTCCAAACAAGTGAGTGAGAGTCCAAGTGTGAGGTGTCCAAGTACTAAAAGAGTTTGTGTCCAAAGTTAAAGTGTCTTCCTAGATTGTGTGTGTACTACCTCTTGTGTGCAAGAGAGTCTTCCATTGTGAGTGATAGTGTGTTGTTGTACACAACTTAAGTGTACAAGTGCTTGCAATCAATAAAATTACTTTTGTTTGTTGTGTTCGAACTCTACAATCTGGTATCAGAGCCGAGTCGGTCGGGACCGGTTGTTTAAGTGATCGTGCACGGTTTGGAGATTGTGAAGCTTGTTGGCTTGCTTGGTGAAAGAAGAGAGAGACCCACCAAGTCA